>SNQN01008980.1:0-27046 GCA_008642245.1 Bassia scoparia | reverse complement strand
TACCGACCGATTTTTCGGTCGGTAACTTTTTTTGACTTTTTTTTTTAAATTTTTCGTGCTGTTGGAGGGAAATTTGTGGGAAATAAAAATCATAGGATTTACCGACCGATTATTCGGTCGGTACACCGACCGATTTCAAAATCGGTCGGTATTACCGACCGAATAATCGGTCGGTAAATTACACCGACCGATGTCGGTCGGTGTCGGTCGGTGATACCGACCGATTTTTTTTCGGTCGGTGATACCGACCGATTTTTTTTCGGTCGATAATTTCGGTCGGCCTTACACGAAATTCTTGTAGTGTTATTGTCATTCAACCACTAAAAAAGTTTTTTTTGTGCTATTTTGTATTGATATCAAAAGCAAATGAAATGAAAGTGGTTGCTCTTTTGATTACATTTTTGTTATGAATTCTGAATGCTACACAATCATTATGCAACATGCATTAGCCAACTCTATTGCATTAGTCAACTCAAGGAATTGAGTTTGTATTTGCAAAAAYGGCAAAGTACAGTAAAGTTCACAGGCKTATTAACACAYATTGCAATAACAACAAAATACAACTAACAGGCAAACATTGCAAATTAGAGTAAAAATGACAGCCAAATGCAAACCATTAATAGAATTAAGTCACCATAACAGATTTAAGTCAATAAACACTTGCCATTTGCAAGGAAATAATTGACAAAATAAAGTTGACAAAAATGAGTTTTGACACAACAATTGTATTTTCCAACTTCAGAATTCAAAATTAGATTGCAAAAACATAAAATAAGCTACTAATTATGCTTGAGATTGATGAGTTGGAATACTTGCAGATTGGTTCAATGATGCTTGACTGCCTGCAGGTGCTGATGTAGAGGCAGAGTGCTCCGTTGCTTGTGTTTTCTTCCTCCCTGTTGTTTTGGTTGATTTCTTGGCTTGAGATGTGTTGGTGGCCTTTGCTTTGGTGGTTTTCTTTTCTTTAGATGCCTCTCCTGGGTTGGACTTTGGAGGTCTTCCAGGTTTTTTTGGCTCACTCACAACTGGTGGCTTGCCACACCTTTTTTGGTAATGACCTAATTCCCCACATCTACCACATTTGTTCTGCCTCTTTGCCCTTTTCACCTGATTTTTCTCCTTATCCTATCCCATCTCCTTTTTCCTCTTATGAGCTGAAGGCCTCCCAGACATCACTCTGTATGGTGGTGGTGCAGGTTTATCATAATTAGTTTTTTCCCATTGTTTTTGACCTGACATAGCCTTAAGTGCAGGGGTGTATGTTGCCTTGTAGGTTTCCACATGGTATGCCTGGTGAACAAAGTCTTCAAAATTTAGTCTTTTTTTTTGTATGCAGGCTAGTGCATGCCAGCATGGTATTCCTTGGAGGCTCCACCTGTTGCAGTTGCATTCTTGAGTGTCAAGGTTGACTATGTAGGTGTTGTCCTTATACTCAACCTCAAATACTTGTAAGTCGACCTGCATTAGCCTCATCTTAGTTGCTTCTTCAAATCCCCTGTTTATTAGCTTCACCACAGATGGCATGATTTTGCCTTCAAAGGTCTTCAACCCTTCTCTTTTGGCCAATTCAATGATCCTGTGATTATGTACTTCCTTTTTCACTCCATAAGTTGTAGGATAGGCAGGGCTCTTGCTTCTCTCAACACACTGTTGAAGCTCTCACAACAGTTGTTGAGGAGCATAGCTGACTTCGAAGCATGACTGAACCCATGCCTTGACCATTGGCCCACTGGAATCACACTTAGATAGTTGTAGGCCTCTTCATTGATGGCCTTGATTTTTTTCCATGTTTTCAGTAAATTGTTCCTGAATTACAAGTGTTAAACAAAGTTAACATACAACCATCATGTTAAAAGCAAACCCTAAATTAGACTTGTCCTCACCTTTGTTGTAGCCCTAACAGCCTTCCAAAATGGCTCTTTGTACAGTAGGCCAGGATATTTTTGCTTAAAATTGCTCTAGATTTGTCTGCAGCAGTATCTAGTTTCTGCATTAGGCATTACCTTCTTGAAAGCATCAAGTAAACCCTACAAACATCAAGTGCATATTATATTACTCATGTAAAACATCTACTGTAAGCAACAAAGTAGCAATTAATTTGTTTGACATATGTGTTTACCTTTTGTCTATCAGACATGTAGGTTAGCTCATCTTGCTCATGTACCCAAGTGACTGAAAAAATAATAGAGGCTAGATCATTCCTCACCAAATCCAGAAACCAACTCCATGTCTCTGAGTTTTCTATCTCAACCACAGCCCATGCAACAGGGAATATATTATTGTTCCCATCTTTGCCCACAYCTGTAAGTAGAATTCCAGGATATGGCCCCCTTAAGTGTGCACCATCAACTCCCAAAATAGGTRTACACCCTGCTATAAACCCCTGCTTACAAGCTTGGAAGCAGACATAAAGTCTTTGGAATTGTGGTTGTATGCCTTCTTGTACATCAACCTTAACAATTGTTGTGCTTCCAGGGTTGTACCTAATTATGGTAGCAGCATAATCCCCTACCCTATTGTACTCTACACTTGAATCACCAAATATCATTTTCAAGGCAATTTGTCTAGCATAATACACCTTATAATAACCAACCTCAACCCCAACCTCCCTTCTTACTCTCTTTTGAAAGTGTTTCAATTTCCAACAAGGGTCATCTCTCCAATCTTCTATGAATTTCTCAGCCAAATATTTTGAAGTGCATTTAGGGTTGTGTAGTTGGTGTGGGCAAATGTGTTTAGGTCTGTATGACTTAATCTGCCAAGTGTCTTCCCCCTTCAACTTCCTGTAGTGTATTTTAAACCTACACTTGTTCCTACTATTGCATTTGCATTCTAGTATCCTACCATCTTTCCAAGGACACTCACATCTATTAGCACAGTAGACAGAGACCCTAGTGTTATTGTTGTGTAGGAAATAGAAATTATATCCATTCTCTACTGCATGCCATTGTAAAGCTTTCCTAAAAATATCATTTGAAGGAAACTTCAAACCAACACTTAATGAGATCTTACCTTTGAAATCAATCTCAGGATTGAACCCAGGGTATCTGTCAACATCATCATCAGATCCAACATCACTAAGGTGATCTACATCACTATCATCCAGCTCTGCATCACCAGTGATAGTGGTGTCTTCATTTTGTACTTCCAAATCCTCTACACTTGTATTCTTGGTCAACTCCTTGAAACTGTCCTTGACAGAGTCTACAATGTTTTTGTTCACATATTTGTTGAATAAATCCTCATCATCAAGGCTGTCTATGTCATCCTCACTCAAATCAGCATCACTGTTATAATCCTCATCTTCACTGTCACATGTTTCATCTTCTACATCTGTAGGTTCTCCAACATCAACACTCTCAGCAACACTGTTTGAAGGCAAAGGTTTTTTTTTTTGGGATGGAAGAATGGGTAACTTAGGTCTGATTTGATTTCGGTTTGTGGTTGATGTGTTTTGGGGGTTGTTTTGAGATGTTCTTGCCTCTTTTTGTGATTCTGTAGTGATAAGATTAGGGTTGAGAGGTTGAGAATCAGTGATATGGTTAGGAAGTGTGTTGTTGGGTGGTAAATGTTGTTGTGGACCCCCCACTTTACAGCTCAAAGATTCTTTATTTCCACTTATACAACCCATGTTCATTCCACTACCAAACTCCTCATTATTAAACTCACTGACATCATCATCTATAAAGCTCCCTAAACTGCTACTAACATCATAATAATCTGGACCAAATCTCTCCTTTGGATCATAGAACTTCATCCAGGGAGGATGGCATAATCCATGTTCATGCACCACCTTTTTAGGATGCACCACATACAGATGGTAGTAACCATCAGGTTTAGGGGCATTCAAAAATTCTGGGATGTCCTTGTCACTAGTGATTAGAGCTCTACCAGTATGTAAAGTACAACCCTTCCTCCTATACCAAATCTCACAAACTTCCTCAAACCCAAGATCCTCCTTAATCCAGTGCACAAATTCGAAATAACAAACTTCCTCTACATTTAATCTCAAAGCTAATCCCCACTTATTAGGATCCATATTTGGGTTCCTAACATAATCAGTCTTCTTCTTCAGACTCACAAAGTGACCACCACAATACAACCTAATATTAATAGGCTCCATGAATTTAAACCAAGGCTCAAAGATGTGTAAACCAAACCTGAACATGACATTATCAACTAACAGTCACAAAAAGCACAAATTCAAGCACTTTTTCAAACAAAACCATGGAAATTTAGCATTTACATGCATGTAAATCAAAACTAAGCTACCAACTCACATCTCCAGAATTAAACACAACAAAAACCAAATCTAAAAAACCCTAAATTAATTTCAAAATCACATAAACCTTAAAAAACTGTAAATTAAGAAAACATCACTTGATTTCTGGACAATTACGTAATTTGGGAATTTTCGCTTTCTTCGAATGCAAGACCGAACCTTTTTTTCCACCATTGAAAGAAAATTTGTGAGTTACTAATGAAAAATGCAAAAAATTTCGACTCAAACTTGAAAAAAATTGAAGAAAACGAAGTTGCAGAGATGATGATGATGATAAAATTGGGAAAATAGAAATCAATTAATTAATTAACTTACCACATTAATTAGCCCTAATGTTGCAGAGATGAACAATGCTTGATGTGAGATGAGTTCAACTAGAGTATTAATGAAGGAGATGACAATAAGGGGAATAGTAGAAGGAAAACAAAAAGAGAGGGAAATTGAAAAAGGAGAGTGGAAATTGTAAAACGAGAGTGCAATTAGGAGTATTAGAGTGGTCAAAGGACTCCAACCGTGGTCAACGTCGGAAAAGAGGTCGAAGGTCTCTCCTCACAAATTTTTTTTAGGTTCCTCTTCACATAATTTTTTTAAAAGGTCTTTCCTTACAATTTTTTTTAAAAAGGTCTTTCTTCGCAAATTTTCCTTATATTTATGATAGATATATAATATGATGTAATTTATCATATGATATGTTAATAATTTATACCTAACGACATAAATTTTTTTTGTTTATCAGTAAAAAAACAATTATTCTGTACACAATAATTGATAAATTATCAACATATAAATTTCTATTATCAAAATAATTTACGAATGAGAAATTAGAAGAGTTAGTAGCAATAGTTAAGTTCAACTTAAATTTTCAAAACACATTTAATTATTAATTTATATTCATTAGTTTTTTTTTAATAAATGTAATCATTAATTTAGTTGAGTTGGGAGGGAAAACTTAGAAGGTGAAGATTGCTTTAATATTATTAGTAAGTATATAAAATTATAAATGCTCTAATGTTAAGTTACCCTCCAAAGTTCCAAACCTTTAGGTAAGTAGCGAAACCATACTAGATATATGATATTGCTAACGGGCGCCTCGAGACGTTAGATAAGAACTAAATATATTTCCTAAAATGATATAAATTTTCGAATGCATGCCAAAATTACGTCATTTGGTGTAATTAATGTTTATATTAATTTAATATTTCCGATTTTAATTTTTTTATCTAACGCCTTGTGGCACTTGTTAGCTTTTGCCTAATATTTATCATCCAAAAAACACGAATTAAATTACAAAGACTAATGAACGAATTACTATATATATATATATAATATATATATATATATATATATATATATATATATATATATATATATAGGAAGAGATCATGTGAAAACCTTATTGATTTGTGATAGAAACTAAAAACCTGCAATCACAACCGTTCATCTTTAAAAATTGAATCACATCCATTGATCTGATTTGCCATAATATATATGTTTAAACATACATCTCTCATTCACCTCTCTCCTCCCTCACCTCGTTTCCTCCTCCTCCCCTTTCTCTCTCCTCCCACCCTCTCCTCTCTCTCTGATGCAGCACCCATCGCCACTCGCTCTGACACCACCTCTCGATCTCTAACCACCGCTGGCCGCACCAACCACCGGCTCTCACTGTCGCTCCCACCACCAGCTCCAATCGCCGCACCATCTGTCAACCAACGCCACCATCACATCACCTCAGCTCCCCACGCCCGATGCAGAAACGGCGAGCCACCTCCACACATCGTACCACAACCCCAGCTCGCACTCGAATCACCCCACGTCGCCGCATATAGCTCGCAGAAACAACCACCGCACACCGAACCCATTCCAAGTTTCACATCAATTGGTTAGGGTTTGTGCGGTGGTTGTTTCGATTTCTGTTGGAATGAGGTTTGTATGTGGAGTTGTGGTTGTTGGGCGGTGTGCGGCTTGGGCTGGTTGCGATTGAGGGTGGTGGTGGTTTGCGTGGGTCAGTGTGGTGGTTTGTGGTGTTAGATGCACGCGCAGCAGCAGTGTGGTTAATTGGGGTTGACCTGGTGGTGCAGGTTGGTGCGATGGTGTGTTGGTGGGAGTGTGCGCGGCGGCGGCGTGGTTTGGTGGTAGATGTGGTGGTAGTGTAACAGTGAGTGACTGAGTGTGGGTTTGGGTGAGGAGAGAGAGAGAAAATATATATAAAAAAATGTCCTAAATTTTATCCCTAAATGTTCTAAATTGTTTAAAATGACTTAAATTAAAAATGTATTACATTATAAAAATTCCTAATAATTTATGCAAATGTCTTAAACCACAAAATGTTCTAAAATTATACGCGAAAATGTCCTAAATTATATGCGCAAATGTCTTTAAATCGCTAAAATGTTCTACTGTAAAATGTCTTAAAATTGTAATGCACAAATGTCCTAAATCGGAAAAATGTCCTAAATTGTATATGCAAATGTCCTAAATCACATAATGTCCTAAATCGTAAAAATGTCCTAAATTGTAATGCACAAATGTCCTAAATCAGAAAAATGTCCTAAATTTTATATGTAAATGTTCCTAAATCACAAAAAGTTTTTTAGTTTTCACCAAAAGTAAGGTTTTTAGTGGATCCCAACTCTATATATATATATATAAATATATATATATATATATAATATATATATATATATATATATATATATAATTATATATATATATTATAGTGCAGGATCCAATGAAAAACCACATGTTATATGAAAACGTGAAAACCAAAATAAATGGGTACATTTTACATTTTAAAGGGTACATACAAACAGTAAAGAGGTACACAAGACTTTTAGCTACTGTTGATGAACAGTACACGCGGTACGAGCATTGAGAATGGAAAAAGTTTTAGCTAAGAGGTATGGTGCCCATCGAGGTACTGATGTAAATTCCCACAGGAGATTAGTCCACTCGTCAAAGGCGGTGGGAACTCTGGTAGTAGTTCCAAAAAATAAATAAATAACGTCCCCTTAAAATTTATACATCACATGAGGTGAAATCCTAGTTCTTTATCAAATCATATTAATCCGAAAAAGACAAAGTATTAGGTACATCGGATGTACAATAAATTTACTGTACATCAGATTATAGTGACCATTTTGGTTAATATAGTAACCTTTTTTATTAATATAGTGACCCTTATTATTTATCACTATATTGATGTAAATTGAGAATAAGTGACTATATTGATATAAAGGGTCACTATATTAATATAAAGGGTAACTATATGTTTGATGTACAATAAATTTATTGTACATCCGATGCATACAATACTTTCTGTCCGAAAAAACTTCAAATTTTTGATTAAGCTTTAGTTTACATTATTGTACGAGGACGTTCTACATAACTTACATCAACCCAGCAAGTTGGGTATGCCAGTAAGGTATCAAAACATAAAGACTTAGCTTAGTTTCAATACTAAAGCTCATTTGGTAAAGTTCCACAATCTCAGTCTTGGGGTAAACGAAGCAGCTTGAGCCTTGAGCACAACTTACATCAACCGGCGCCTTTTTGCCAAAATAGGTTTACAAATGCTCTCGAGTTCAATGATTTTCTCCTCAAACTTACAAGCTTCAGTAACATGGTAATTCCAATTCAGCCATTGATAAGTCGCTTCAACCGCATCCCCAAGTGCTCTCCTGTCTTCTGTGTCCATCTTCTGCCCACAGCTATCTCTAAAGGTGTCCTGTAACTCTTGGATATAATTCTCCAAATTGTTTTTGGATGTTGCTGTCTTCTTGTACTCTTCGTCGTTAGCATTGTACTCTTTGGCCTCCTTAGCCAGGCTACCAATCTCCTCCTTTGATAGTGTTCCGCTGTGATGGGTAATGGTCATTTGATCTTTGTTCCCAGTGCTCATCACTGTTGATGTCACGGTTAAGATCCCATTTTCATCTATGCTAAAGCAATCAGTTACTTTTGCAACACCTCTAGGTGCTGGAGGGATACCTAGTAGTATAAACTCGCCTAGAAAATTGTTTTCCGATGCAATGCGACTTTCACCTTCATACACAGAAGTTTCCATCTGAGTTTGATAGTCATGATAAGTGACGAACCTAGTCTCCATCTTCGTGGGAATTGGTGTGTTCCTTGGAATCACAACACTGAAACAATCATTTGCTGTTTTGACACCAAGGGATAAAGGAATTACATCCAGAGGCATGCATTCCTCCTTTTTCCATACACCATTCGTGATTGCACCAGTAATTGCTGCTCCATAGGCAATGGCCTCATCTGGGTTCAGACTTCTAGTGATCTCCTTTCCGCTGAAAAAGTCCTGCAACAACCTCTGGATCTTAACAATCCTAGTTGACCCGCCGACTAGAACAACATTGTCAATATCGCTCTTTTCCATGTCAGCATCCCTTAGACAGTTCTCAACAATCTTCATACATGTATTGAACAAATCCATATTCATGTTCTCAAATCGGGCACGAGTTATGGTAGAAGAAAAATCTGTTCCCTCAAACAGGCAATCAATCTCGATAGCTGTCTCAGTAGTGAAAGAAAGGAGTCTCTTAGCCTTCTCACAAGCTGCTCTCAATCTCCCAAGGGCTCTAGGATTTGCACTTAAGTCCTTGTCATAATCCCTTTTAAATTGCGCTACAAAGTGAGCCACCATTCTATTATCAAAATCCACTCCTCCAAGGTGGGTGTTACCACCTACTGCTTTCACTTTAATGAAATTATTTTCATAAGTGACTACAGAAACATCAAAAGTCCCTCCTCCAAGGTCGATAACCAACAAATTCTTCGGAGCAGCTTCACTTCTATTAATTTTTTCGAAAAAATAGCCAATTGTGGCAGCGGTTGGCTCGTTGATTATCCGCATAATATTTAGCCCAACAATGACTCCTGCATCTATAGTGGCCCGACGTTGGGCATCATTAAAGTATGCTGGGACAGTAACAACAGCATTTTTCACTTCTGAGCCAAGATATGCCTCAGCACTCTCTTTCATTTTTAAGAGGATCATTGAGGATATCTGTTCAGGAGAAAACTGTTTCTCTTCACCCTTGAAGTTGACAACGATCATTGGCTTATCTCCCTTTTTACCATCAGGGGCAGCAACTACTTTAAATGGCCAGAGCTTCATATCTTCCTGCAGTCTCTTGTCATCAAACCTTCTTCCTATAAGCCTTTTTGCATCTGTCATTGTTGATTGTTCAATGATAAAGGGTCAATCAGGAACTTACAAAATCGTGCACCCTAAAAGTCTTCGGATACAAATTAAAAAGTTCAAGCGTGAATTAATAGAAACAAGTGAGCTGAAAGCCACAAATACTTTTTCTGAACTAGTAACAGCAGCTCTGGCAACAACAATATATATCAGATCAGCTTCTAAATATAATGCACTTTGTAATCTTATTTTTCCAACTAAAACAAAACATTAAGTCAAGGAATCAAAGGGTCATTTGAAAGCAATAAGTAATAAGCAATAATCAACAGGTAGTTGATTCAACCAAACAAGCATCTATAGAACAGAATCGAAACTTATATATATATATATGCAGCAAGTAGAATTAGGAGTTCATCTTTGGCAGAATTAATTAAATCTGGGACACAAAAACTAGACCATGAAATAGTAAGAAGTCCATTTATTTCTGAGGACCAAACTTCACTTGATTCACAGGTCGGTATTTCAAGTAGATCAGAACCCAAGAACACAAAAGAATTTAAGTATATCTCGTATTGTAATATTACATCACATGCTTAAAAACAGAAATGATATACAGTTTGTTTAAGGTTTAAACTCAACAAAAGGATTAAAAGAGACAAGAAAACGAACCAAAGATGGTATTGGATGAATTCTTTGTTGCCTGGTTCTTCGCAGCCTCACCAACCAAGCGTTCATTTGGTGTGAAGGCTACAATGGACAGTGTAGTACGACTACCTAAGTCATTGGTAATGATCTCGACACGGTTATGTTGCGGCTGCCACACTCCCACGCATGAGTATGTTGTCCCTAGATCAATGCCTATTGCTGGCCATTCCGCTCCGTTTCCATCCATTTTCCTCTGCTACCTTTCTTAGAGTATATACTCCTTAACTTTCAAGAAAAAAGAATATAATGATTGAAAGTAAAGAACTGATTAATTAACAACAGTTCAGAAAGACTGAAAGACTAGACGATATATAAATAGTGGTGTCTTCGGCTTTTCAGTATCTTAGTTAAAACTTGAGTAAGAGTTTGACCAGCAATTACACAAGAATCAATAACTAGGTGATGCGAATTTACTTGCTGAATTGTAATAGTCCTTATTTCAAATACTAGCATTGTCCCAAGGCATTAATTCAAGTAGCAAAACCATATCTAGATAATATTTATCGTCCAAAAAAACACGAATTAAATTACAAAGACTAATGAGCCTGATTACGGATCCAATTCAAGGCTGAATATATATATATAGATGTACATAGAAAACAAATGATGGTATGATTTAATTAGAAAGACCCATAATAAGACAACTCATATGAAAACTAATGAATAATACTGAGTAGTATTATTCCAATTGAACATCATTCAGGTATACCGAAACAAGGACATGGTCGCAGGTGATTTTAAGCTCACATAACTTTTCCTCGAACTTAGAAGCTTCGCATAGATGGTGATTCCAGTCCAGCCATTCAATGGCCCGTTCAACGACATCCACCATCATTTTCTTATCCTGTGTCGCTATCTTACTCCCCAAGRGGCCATTAGCTACGTCCCATAATTTGTTGACATAGCTCTCTAACTCAAACTTAGCTCTAACCAACTTTTGCTTCTCCATATCTTCCGCCCTAAACTTTTTAGCCTCTTTCACCAGTCTATCAAGTTCCTCATTTGATAGCCTCTCATCACTATAGTTGTTGATCCTGATTTGACTCTTGTTCTTAGTGCCTTCTTCCTCTGCTATCACTGTCAAGATTCCATTCGCATCGATTTCATAAGTCACGCCAAATTTTGTAACACCTAGAGCTGCTGGGTGAAGGCCGGAAAAACTAAACTTACCCAATAAATTGTTTTCCTTGGCAATGCGACTCTCCCCCTCATAAACAATTATTCCCACGGTAGTCTGATAATCGTGCCTTGGGGTCAATCCCTTTAGCGTCATCTTTGTAGGAACTGAGGTATTCTTTGGAATCACAACGCTCATGTCTCCATCATTAACTTCAATGCCAAGCGATAAAGGAGTGACATCCAAAAGGAAAAAACATTCGTTACGTCTTACACCACTCAAAATTGCGGCATGAGTGGCAGCCCCATAAGCAACAGCCTCATCCGGGTTTAGGCTTTTGCAAAGCTCCTTTCCATCAAAGAAATCTTGCAAAAGCTCTTGAACCTTGGGAATCCTAGTTGATCCACCAACAAGAACAACATCATTGATAACCTTCTTTTCCATCTTGGCATCCTTCAAACACTCTTCAACAGTATCCATACAGTCCCTAAAAAAGTCCATGTTCAATTTTTCAAATCGAGCTCGAGATATGGTTAAACAGAAATCGATACCATCATGAAGGCAATCCAAATCGATGTTAGTCTCTGTGGTGGATGAAAGTGTCCTCTTTGCCCTCTCACTCGCTGCCTTCAACCTTGCAATAGCTCTTGGGTTGCCACTTATATCCAGTTTGTGTTTCTTCCTAAACTGGTCTGCAAAGTAATTCACCAATCTGTTGTCAAAGTCCTCTCCACCCAAGCGAGATTTTCCACTAACAGCTTTAACTTCAAATGAATCCTTATCAATTTTTACCACTGAAACATCAAAAGTCCCCCCACCAAGGTCGAAAACAAGCACGTTTTTTGTAGCCCTTTTGATGTCTACAGCCTTCTTTTCAAGACCGTATGCAATGGCAGCAGCCGTTGGCTCGTTGATGATACGCATGACATTGATCCCAGCGATCGTGCCAGCATCTTTAGTTGCTTGCCGTTGGGAATCATTAAAGTAAGCAGGGACGGTGATGACAGCATTCTTTACCTCGGTGTTAAGGTAGGCTTCTGCGGTCTCTTTCATTTTGGTTAGAACCATGGAGGATATCTCTTCGGCAGAAAAATGCCTCTCTTCACCTTTGTATGTGACCACAAACATAGGCTTATTGTCCTTATGAGGGCATGATAGAACCTTGAAGGGCCACAGTTTAATGTCATTCTGCACTGCTTCGTCTGTGAATCTTCGACCGATTAGCCTCTTTGCATCTGTTTCAAAGTGTGTTCAAGGCACCAACTTAATTCATGAAATTATGTTGATAAACAAACATGATTTGTAACTGCTCTGATTCTTTTAGCTGATTGCAAAAGACTGCTACTGTATTGTTTTTCTCTAGTACGTGATTATACATTTATACCAAACGCCCCTTAAATTAAAGTTTACACTTATACTTCCAAGCGTGATTATACGTACCAAACGCCCCCGAAATTAATTTTCAAAGTAGAAGAAAAAATAGAAGGAAGGAAATTAAGGAGCATATATGATATATAATAGAGTTGGTTGAAAAGCAAGAAAAGTAGTCCGTACCATAGACGGTGTTGGTGGGATTAGAAACGGCTCCGTTCTTGGCAGCGTCACCGATGAGACGCTCCGTTAGGGTGAATGCAACGCAAGACGGGGTTGTTCTGTTGCCTTGATCGTTTGTTATAATCTCGACCTTATTGTGCTGCCATACTGCCACGCAAGAGTACGTCGTTCCGAGGTCAATACCTATTGCCGGCGATTCAACGCCCTTTCCCTTCATCTTTTTCTTGTATGGATACCCAAACTATCGACAGATTTTATTTGTGTAATTGTGTGAACAACTGAGATTGTGAATGCTTAAATAGAGTTAGCGTAAAAGATAGATTAATTTTAKAAAAAAAAAAAAAAAAAAAAATAGAGTTAGCGTAAAAGATAGATCACGAGTACACGACTCAATATACTCTCTATGTCCTTATTGATAATTTTGTGTGAACCTTTAAAAAGAAAAAGATAAAAAAAATATTTTTAAAAAATGATGTATTCCCACCAAAACCATTAATGACATTATAAATAAAATTATGTTTTAAAAAAATGACAACTATATGTCAACTCACTCCATATTAAATTAAATACTAGAAAAATATTCAATTAAAAAAATGTTATATCCCATCTCACTTTCTTTTAAATTAAAATCTAGATAACAAGAACTATCTACGGAGTATGTTATATTATAAAGCAAACACCCAAGTTTGGTCAAATAATTTTTTGATGAACTTTTTGCCCCCAAGATACCATTAAAATAATAATAAAAAAATAATTAAATATAAATACAGTAAATTAAAAAAAATATCTTATCCAAAAAATTTAAAACAATAAATTCAATAACTAAATATAAAAACAGAAATATAAAAACGAAAATATCTAACAAATTAATAACTTTTAGACCTAAAAACAACAATAAATATAATAAAATATACTCCATCTCACAACTCTTGATATATATAGTTGAATGGTTTATGAATTTGTACATATTTTTATTACATTTTTAATTATCTTAAAACATTATGCATGACATGCATTTATTACCTTGTTAAAAAACACAACACAATCCCAACTAAAAGGCAACAATTATATCCCATCAAAACTACATTAAAAAACACAATTATATCCCATCTAATATTCCATCTACACACCTAATATTAAAATAGTTATTGAAATAATTGCACGCATTGCATGCATATAGTACTAGTTTCTGTATTAAATAAGGGAAGGGGAAGGGGGGAGGATGGCGTTCCCCCTATGAAAAGTATTCAATACCCTTAATATATAATGTTTTTTTTCTTAAAAAAACATACTTTTTATACTTACCATATATACTAAGCAGGTCAAAAATGGTACTCCGTATATGTATAATATGTTTCAATCTAAATTAAATTAAGGTCATGTTCTCGTCAACTGAATTTTGCTGAACTAAACTTATTTTTACTGAATTGAACTTATTTTTACTGAAATGAACTTATTGGTATTGAACTGAACTTATTTTTACTGAACTGAACTTATTAGTACTGAACTGAACTTATTGGTACTGAACTGAACTTATTGGTACTAAACTGAACTTATTTTTACTAAAATCTTAACAAATTTCTTAAGGATTGAAATTATTTTTATTGAACTGAACTTATTGCTACTGAACTGAACTTATTTTTACTGAACTAAAGTTATTTTTACTGAACTGAACTTATTACTACTGAACAAAACTTATTTTTATTGAAACTTATCTAAATAAGTTGGCGAGAACATAACCTAAATTGACAAAAATTCATGACCTTTTTATTTCACAATGGGAGAAGGAATACATAATTAATATATAAATAAAATCTTTACGCTTTTGTACTTGACCATATAGTACCAATTAAGCAAGTTAAAAGTGAAACATGTATAAAATGTTTCAATCTAAATTAAATTGACAAAATTTTATGACCATTTTTTTTTCTTAAAATGGAAGAAGGAATAAATATAATGATAGCATAAAAATGTTAATTTTGGGGAAAACATAGACAATTAATTAGAAAAAAAAATATTAGAAAGCTTTTTATTTGAAAGGAATATTTAAACAATTATATTGAAAGAAAAAAAGCATGCATCGCGTGCATACAATTCTACTACTAGCTCTGTTTTTTTAGTTGCATTACTTTGAAAATGACACTCTATTCACATGAAACACTTTGACCAAGTTTTGCACTTTACACGTAATAAAAAATATAGCCAAGTGGGATCTCGTTAGATTCGTCTCGTTAAATACTATTTTAATATATAGTTTTTATAATTTTTTATTAATCATAATTATAGTTATTAACGATTAAAGTTCTGTCTTGGCAAACGTAATTTATTGACTGATGCAACTAAAAAACCAAAAGGAAGTATTACATAACATTTGAAAAGTATTTAAACATGTTAAATATGAGTAATAAAACCTCAAACAAGTAACCATTAGCTTTAGAGGAACAAGGGGGACGAAATTAGTCAAATAAAGCTAGAATAGGTAGCATTGAGTATCAATGAACCTATTTTAACCTCTTTGTTGCTAATATGAGTTGTAAATACTTGAAAAGATTCTAATTATCTTATATATTACCGTACTAATTTAGCATTAAACAAGTGAGAACATCCATTAAATGATTTATAGGAACAAGAATAGGCCATAAAGGTAAATTAGACAAGTTGGACAATAATGAACCCATTTTAACCTTTTAGAGGATAAAATGGCTCAAAAACACTTGAAAAGTATGTAAACATGTTAAATATGAGTAAAAATTTATCAAAGGTTTGTTTTTTGTAGTAATAATTTACACTTGCCTTTGAATATATTTTCATGTGATTCTATCTTTCAGATTTTCAATATATCAAGGGAGCATCCTTTGAATTAAGCGGAAATCATTGTAGTTCAAGACATGCATGTTTGTTAATTTTCTCACCAACAAGGCGACAATTGTCTTTGAAATGTTGTACGCACGGTATGAATACTCTACTGTATAATATATATTTTGCATATAGTCATTAGAAGCTACATTGTATTAGACGATGCATTTTTGCACTATTAAATTGTAACTTGATCTAAAAATATAATATACATGTATTTTTTGGATTTTGATCAACTTGTATGCTTTTGGATGGCATAAAGTGTGCTTTGTTTCTTATTGGATTGAAGATGTAAAAGTACAGATGGCATGCATTTGGAATTTTGGATCTATATTGACACGGATATATATGTTTTATTTTTTGGCACGGATATATATGTCTTTTTTTAAAAAAATTAAAAGCTCCAGGCTTTAAATAACTCAGAGCTTTTTAAATGCCCGGAGAAAGCTCAAGGTTTTTAAAAGCAAGGTGCTTTTAATCCAATTAAAGCTCCATGCWTGCTTGGAGCTTGTATTAAATCTTCTTAAGTATCAGCTCCAAAAGTACCTAGCAAAACATAGAGTTTTTATTAGTGGGTAAAAGCCTCGAGCTTTTGGCCTTTTATCTACTAGTGAATAAACAATAAATGCAGTTAAAAAAGAAAAAATGCTAGTGGATATCAATGATAACTTATTTAGAATATATTTGAAGGTAAAAATGTCTACACAAAATTTATCTTTATAGGTAACATAGATCTATGTTATATTATAAAGCAAACACCTTGAAAGTGAGGGATAACGAGCTCAAGTGGTTAAAGTTTCCCTCCCGGTTCTAGGAGATCTTGGGATCGATTCTTATCTCGTCCTTGCGACTCTCTTAACACCAAATATAAYTAAAAAAAATGCAAACACCCAAGTTTGGTCGAGTAATTTTTGTAATGACTTTTTTGCCCCTAAGGATAGTATTAAAAAATTATACACAAAATACCTTAATAAAAAAATAAAATAAGATGGGTCTAACAACTATTTTTTGGAAGAAAAAAGATTTCATTAATAATAAGTCATATGGCATCTATAAAAGAAGTTAAGAACATCGAATACAATGGAGATAGAACCAAATAATTTAACAATTCAAATTCAATATAACTATAATCGCGAGTGAAATCAAACATTGAAGAATACCCTCATCTCTTTTAACACTAACTGTCTTCTGCAACTTTCTACAAGGGGCCTCGAGAATTTTGGTAGTTTTTTAATCGCACAACACTTGATTCAAAATGTTCTACTATTTGATCTGACATATGATTCGAAAATGCACGAACGCAATCTTCTGGCGTCGAAAATTCCCACTACAAGGGAACGAACCCTAAATCCCATACAAGGGGAACAAACCTTCAATCCCACAAAAGGGAACAAACCTTAAATCCCACAAAAGGGGAACAAACCCTAAATCCACTAGAGAAACAAAACACAAAACGAATAAAACTAGAAAAAATTAAAGGGAAATACCTAGTGGTACTCACGAATTTTTGCGAAATTCCAGTGGTAGACATGAGAGGTAAAAAATACATATATAGACATGAGTTTAGTGTATATATTTGAAACTTAACCAAAACCACCCCGACCACCCTCAAATGACCTTTCTCAACTATTGAGTCCCCTAGTGTTTTGAGTGATGACAAACAGTTGCAAGAACAGGTACATTGGTCTGATGAATACAGCTAGTCTGAACAGRTGAGATACTGTTCTTGGTCACTTGAAAGATAGTGACATGTATGCTAACAAGTTATATTGTGCAAATTGCTATATGTGTTTGMCATACAAGAATTCCAACTATTGAAGCAGAAAGTCCTTCGAGGAAGACTCAAGAAAATCAAGCTTATATTGAAGATCAAGGAAGCTTCGAGAAGTTGAAGAACATTGAAGATTAGTTCTAGGATTAGAATAAGTCTTCTTGTTGTATTAGTGCATGAATGTGTTTGTTGCGTGCTTGTATTATTGYTTGATGYCATTGGGCTTCGAACTTTCTCTCTTAGAGTTGAAGGCAACTAAACCAGTTGGTTGGTTGACTTTGACCCTASCAGTTGGGAGAACAGTTGTACTGTTCTCACAACGRGGATCATCTTGTCGAGCAAGAAAAGATTTTTGGAAAGTTTTCTTAAAAATATTTTTTGAAAAGTTTTTATTAAAAACGGTTTTATGAAAACTTCAAAGATGATCTGGTGGGAATATATGTTTGGATATATGGTAATTACTTGAGATGCAAATAAAGTAACATAAGATATTATAACATCTTTTATGGAATAATATCTTATGGGACTTTCCTAAAATATAAGAAGTAGATACATCTTTATTTATCTCCTATATTCTAGGGTTGTATCACTAGTAATTGCTAGGCCTTTGTCTATAAATATCCATGCATATAGACTCACGAATACTACTTCTCTCCACGTTCTTAAAAAGGTGTATTTTTGAGAGAAAGAAAGAAAGAGAAAAAGTCCAAAGCCTAGATCAAGCAAGCATTGTTCATACACAAGAGTGCACACATATTGAGCGATCAAATACTCTTGTAAACTCATAAAGTGAGTAGTTGAGAGATAAGTGAGTTGTATTAAATTACCAACGAAGGGGTTGATGATTYGGTAGCTATTGATAGTTCATTAGCGAGTGCTTGAGAGTTCAAGTGCAAATTAGCACACTTGGGTAGTTGAGTGTGGGGTGACAATTGTATGTGTGAGTTCACGTACATTGTGAGTGAGAGTTGCTTTGTTATTTCGGAGTATATATAATAAAAGTAACTAGGGTAGGAGGACGTAGCCCAGAATTGGGTGAACCTCGTTAAATTTGTGTGTCTTTATTATTATTGCTCAATATCGTTCTACGTACTGTTAACACTTATTCCGCTGCGAGACCAGTCCAATTGGTCTACTTTACTAAAACAGTACACAATCAAAATTTTTAATAGGCACTCAATTCACCCCCCTCTTGAGTACCTTCGGGAAACCTTCATCAACTACAACCACCTCCCTCCATGCCTCCCCAGCCATAACCACCTCCCTCTACGCCTCCCTAGAGACAACCACTTTACCACTTCCACAAATCGCCAAACCCACCAAAACCACTCAATTGTACCTCTCCAGCCACCACAACCACTCAATCGTCCATCCGCAGTCACCTCACCAATTGAGGAGGAAGTTTGAGTGTGGTCGTGGTGGATTTTGTTTGAGTTTCACACATATACCTTAGACTCATGTCTATATGTGGGATTGTAATACTCTCATGTCTACCATTGGGATTTTGTGAAAATTCGTGTGTACATTGGGAATTTCCCAAAAATAAATAACAGGGTCGAAATTAGCCAAAGTTCCAATTTTCGGCCAATACGAACTTGCCAAAGAAAACCCTAGTAGAGAAAAAGGAGGAAAGAGGCGAAAGAAATGAGAAGTCGTTCCACGAAAGATATATTCTTAGGGTCCAACAAATTAATAACTTCTAAAATCCAAAACAACAATAAAATAATAAATTTTAGCTAAACAATTTAAAAACAATAAATTAATAAAGAGATTATCTAAAAGAAAATGTAATTTAAAAATAGGAACAACAATAAACAAAACAACAAACAAAATCCACCACAACCACACTCGTATTCCCAATGGTACACACGTATTTTTGCAAACAAAGAGAAATTCCCAATGGTACACACGTATTTTTGCAAAATCCCAATGGTATACATGAGAGTTTAAAAATCCTACATATAGACATGAGTTTAAGGTATATGTGTGAAACTCAACCAAAATTCACCACAACCACACTCAAAATTCCTCCTCAACTGGTGGGGTGGCTAGGGATGGACGATTGAGTGGTTGTGGTGGCTGCAGAGGTACAATTGAGTGGTTGTGGTGGCTTGAGAGGTACAATTTAGTGGTTGTGGTGGGTGTGGCGATTTGTTGAAGTGGTTTTGGTGGAAGTGGCGATTTGAGACAGTAGTAAAGTGGTTGTCTCTAAGGAGGCGTAGAGGGAGGTGGTTGTGGCTAGGGAGGTGGTTGTGGTTGAGAAAGGCCATGTGAGGGTGGTCGGGGTGGTTTTGGTTGAGTTTCACATATATACACTAAACTCATGTCTATATATGAGATTTTGTAACTCTCAGGTCTGCCACTGGGATTTCGCAAAAATTCGCGAGTATCACTAYGAATTTCCCACAAATTTTTTTTATTCAAATAATTTAAAAACAATAAATTAATAAAGTGAATAAAATCAATATTAAAATTATTCATGTTTTTTAAAGATAGAAGTTATTCAATGTATAATTTTTTCCCCCAAATAATACCGACTATTTCAAAAGTAGATTGGAGGAAGATAAAGTTTACTGTTTCAGCGGAGCACAGTACAAGTTATTCACGCGGATAATTTTGTTAGAATTATAAGCATATATATCAACTTTACACAAGTAGTCAAGTATTCGAATTTAATTAATTTTATAAAGTTTTGGCTTTTGTTTCTAATGACTTTAATTACATTTCATACTTTGTTATAATAATTTTTTTAACGTCGGTGGTCGAATTTTTTTTGGAGAACAAAAAAATTATATCTTTTTAATTTCAGTTAAACAAAAAAATAAAATAGAGAAATCTTTTTTTTTTTTAATGCTAGAGAGTGACTAAAAGTTACAAAAAGGAAACAAAAACTAAATAAACAACATTACAACTCTAAGAGGGAAAGACACCCCTCGATTATCTTCAGCAATTAATCTAGCTAAATCATTAGGGAGTTGTTGATCAATGACAACTTCAGTGGCTTGAGAACCTCCTTGTTGTGTGAGCCAATCCGCCGCTCTATTAGCCCGTCTATAGCAATGCGTGATAGTGATTGTCTAATGTTCTTGACTGATTAGATGGATATACACTGATTGACTAGCTGCAGTAGGTGACCATGGTAGCTAGCTTTGCAGTTGAGAATCTACACACATGTGAGGCTATCCATACGCACATTCAAACATTTAATTTCATGATCCAAAGATAGCTTAAGCCCTTGGAGTAGAGCCATGAACTCGACCTAAATGTCGGTGCATATGCCTGCATAGTGAAAATGGAAGTAAGCTAAGCATTTTCCTGCATGATCACGCAACAAACCACCACCTCCAGCAAGCCCAAGACTCCCTCTTGCAGCTTCATCTATATTAAGAGCATCCCATCCATAAGGTGGAGGAACCCAGCAAATGTAAGTGTCATTAGAGGAGGATCGATTTGAGACTTCGAGGTGATTGTCTCTCATGAGCGCAAGAAAGGCTTACTTTACTTTGGCTTGAATAAACACTACTTTAACCCAGGGAATATTTTTCTTTGCCTCGAAAAATAACATGATTTCACCATTTCCAAACCCACCAAATTTCGACAGGGAAAATGTAAGCCCACCTATCAGGTAGGGGTGTTCAAAAATATCCGATCCGATCCGTGACACTACAAGAAATAAGCTTAATACCTACCGCTAAAAGTGGTAGGTAATTCGCGAAAAACGGTAGGTACAACGATTACCTACCGCTAATGGTAGGTACACTGTAGTAGGTATTCAYCTGGTGGGTAATTTCGAKATTACCTACCATTMAGCGGTAGGTATTTTTACCTACCACTATTTAACTATATACCTACCAATTACATGGTAGGTAAACACCTACAACAATGACAACGGTGGCGTAAACACCACCAGTTGCAGTGTAGATTCACCTCTAACCAACAATTGTAGGTATGATACCTACTGCTACTGGTAGTATTATTGTTATGCGTTGGATTTATTTCGAACCTATGACTTATGAATCTAAAAAACGTAGTGAATACCTACAACAATGCGTGGGTATCACCTACTGCAAAGTGTAGTATTAATATAAATAGTAGTAGTATATTTGAGTAATAATAATAAAATTTATATAAGATATATAATAATAATAAATAATAAATAATAAATAATATATAATAATAATAATATAATAATAATATAATAATATATAATAATAAATAATAAATTTATAATAATAATAATAATAATAATCAATTAATAATATAATATCAATAATATGGATGATGATTGATGTGATGTGATAAATAATAATAATAATGATATAATAATAATCAATAATAATAATATTAATAATAAATAATATAATATATAATAATAATAATAATAATAAATAATAATAAATAATTAATATAATTATAATATAATAATAATATTATAAGTAATAATTATAAATAATAATATAATAATTAATAATATAATAATAATAATAATAATAATAATAAATATATAATATAATAATAATATAATATAATAATAATAATATAATAATAATATAATAATAATAATAATAATAATGTTTTACAAAAGTGTTGGGGCTAATGTTTAAAAGTTCACCCAACATATTAATCATAAACTACAACCAAGTAGCTAGCATATAACTAAAGAAGCATTAAGTTAGCGCTATTAGTTGTCCAAAAGGTATACTTCTTCCATCATAGTCAAGTTTTCCAAAAGACTTGTTATGAAAATACCATCACTTTCTTCATTCGAAAATTAAGTGGCACAAGGAGGAGGACCTCCATTAGATGGGTCTTGATGATTACGTGGTTGATTTGAAGCTTGGACTTGCATTGTTTTGCCACGAAGAGAGTTTTCTAGAAGATCTTCTTCATCGTCTCAATGTCGTTGTAGATTCTTCTTCCTTTAACATTACTCTCTTGTTGTAACCTAAACGCTCTTTCTCAAATTCAAGACCCTCTCTTTCAAAGTCGGCCTTTTGCTTCTCAAACTCCTCGTGTTTACATTCAAGTTCCAACATTCGGTCATTGACTTCTTGTTGCGATTGTTCCATCAGGTATTAATCCTCTTCTTCTCCCACCCATCACTTCCAAAAACACTTCATTGGATCTTTGATGATTTCCTTCTCTTTGTACTCTTCCAACTTCTTGTTATATTCTTCTATAATAAAACTAAACTTAATATAAATACAGAAATTCAAATTCAAAGAAAGTTCAACATGTTTTCTTGTAACTAAAGAAATTTCATAGGAAACACAATCAGTTATCAAACATGTATATTTCATTGAATTCACATAAGACATAGACATAACATATTTCAGCAGAGTTTCCTTTGTAATAGAACAAACACGTTTTATACCATGTAGCAAACCTGTAAAGACCGCTTGTAATTGTGTCCACTTCAATTATTGATCTACAAGTGTACAAGTAATATTACATTTGTAAAAGTTCTCAGTTCTCCGTCAAACAAGACTTCGAGATACAAGTTTTCAGATTGAAGGGGGGCAATTTAATGATGGTTCCTAACTTTCTATTCTTACATACCTTACAACGTCTGCACCTTTCAACGAAATTACTGGAACCAATGAATTCTACTTTCTAATATAATGTCTTTTAACTTCAATTGACACATGAACCAAAAGAGATGACAAATTACACTTTTTCAAAAGGATCCTCTATAGCATTAAGTGTCCCTCATTATGCCTACTAACATTTCTTATCCTACCACATCACCTCTGACCATGATCCATCAATAACGTATCCATGATGTGCCAAAGTCAGCATAAGGAAAGACACGAAGAAGTAAATAAAGTAGGACATAAAATTTCAACCCATGTTTTGCATTAATCTTTACTCTTGTATATACCAAATTCAAGATATCTAGGGGACTAAGAGTGGGTTGATTACCCGTTTAGAGCTTCTTAAATTCACAAGATTCACAGAAACCACACCGCAAAAGATAATCGAAGTCTCACAAACAAAGGTCGTATGGAGTACTGGATTTTTCGCATAATGCATGATCTTTAAGAATGGCATTTCACTCGTGTCTCAATAAATTGCTCATCTAATAATGCGAAAAGCTCACATTTATAATGACTTGCACCAACTTATACTTCAAGACTAAATGTTATCATAAACAGCAACATCAACACAAAATTAAGTAAGAAACTAACAAATATACCATCTAATTGCTAACAAAGATTGCTCATATACCAATTGTGATCATTCCAAAACATCAATTTCATAAAAATCGATAAATGACCTAATCATAAATTCCAAACACATTATCTAATTAACAAAACAAGCATGCATGTACAATTACAAGATGCATAATTCTAACAATAAGCAATATGCTCACAAAACCCTAACCAAATCCACCTCTTTTTGCCGAAAATTCAGCATATGAACAGATAATTGAAAGCTAAATTACATAATCGTAAAACAAAAATGCTAATTGAAAACACAAAAAATAAAAAAGATCAGAAAAAATAAGAACTAACCCAGAAATCTTGCTTCGATTGAATCTTTATCTGAAATATCTTCAATCCAAATCTGAACTTTTTAGGCAGTCAAATGAAAAATGAGTCCTTTTTTAAAAAAAATAAATAATTTTCCTTTTAATTTTCATCAGCAGAGTATATGAGAGAGAGAAATTTGCATAATGATCTAACTGCTTGTACGACCTTGAATTCAGCTAGTTCTCAAGTTTGTCTAAATACTTTATATTTATCAGGTTCACTTCTGAAGATGTATCTGCCCAAAACCAAGTTAAGGCATCTGTGCAAAGGAGGATTCGCCAAAGTATAGCTGAAGAGGTTCATGTTGAGCTTATTTTATTCCAGCAAATTTAGTGTCTATAACTTCTATTTATTCCAACAAATAGACATTGATTTTGTGATTGATTTTAGATTTTGCTTTTGTAAATTGTAATTTATCTTGCTGAAATTAAGAAGTTTTTAGGGTTTACCTTGAAATGGGGTAGCAAACGTGCGGCGGCGGCAGCAACGACGATGGCAGTAGCGACGGCGGCGGCGCAAACAACGTCCTCCAATGGCAGCACGTCGTGGATTACAGTGGCGCGACAAACAGCAGCAATGCAGGAGGAGCAGACGTCGTTGGAACGAAGGAGGAGCAAACGTCATCGAGGGGAGGCAGTCAGGCACGGTGGTCGAGGGGAGGTCGGATGCAGGCGGTCACGGTGGTCGAGGGGAGGATGCAGGCAGTGGCACGTAGCACGACAGTAGAGACGTTTTAGGGAGTCATTGTAGCAGTTGGGTTTTTTTTTATTTATTTTAGGGCTAGTTTGATTTATTTGGCTATTGAGTATTTGTGTAGTTGGATAGTTTTGTTGGAGTTAAAATTAGGATATACTAATACCTACTACAAAGTGGTTGGTAAATTATTTTTATGTGTGGTTAATTACCTAGTTTTAAAAATATAGTAGGTAATTATTATAAACTGGGTAGGTATTTACCTATTGCTAAAATAAATAGTAGGTGTTTGGATTAAAATAGTAGGTATATTCCTACCAATAAATCAAATGGTAAGTACATATAAGAAATTGGTAGGTAAACAGCTTCCGTGTATTAAGTAGTATGTAAAAACACGGAACGGTAGGTAAAACTCAAATTACCTACCAATTTGGTAGCAGTAGGTATTTTTGGTAGGTACGAACGCGATTTCTTGTAGTGTGATCCGCTTGATACGAACCGAAAAATCGGATATCCGATCCGGTTTTAAGGTTTCGGATATTTCGGATTGGATATCCGAAAATTTTCGGATCGAAATTTTTGCACTTTCGGATATTTTGGATATTCGAAATATTCGAGTTTTTTATTAAAAAATAATTTAATATGGGAAAATAAAAGAAAAATAGGTAAAAATATATACATTTGTTCCGTGATCCGATTGATCCGATCCGAAATTTCGGATATCGGATTGGAAAATAATAGTTCGGATCGGTTATCCGAAAATTTTCGGATCGGATTCGGATCGGTATTTCCCCGATCCAAAAATTTCGGATATCCGGATTTTCGGATCGGATCGGATCGGATAATCCGATTTGAACACCCCTACTATCAGGTCCATAGGGATTGAGACTTATGAGGTTCGATTGAATCCATTGTTGGAGCTGATCGAGTTTCACTAAAGAAATTGTTGCGACGTGGTTGTGGGCATAACTTATGCCAAATTGGAGCCACACAAGGGCAGTCACGTAGTGTATGCAAGCAATCTTCCATTTCTAGGTTGCAAATTGAGCATCAAGAATCATCATGCAATCTACGTCTAACATAGTTGACATTACAAAGGATACGGTCATGCAAGACGAGCCATAGAAAACCTTAATCTGGTTTTGCGTTGAAGCTAACCAAACAAAGTTCTAGTATTTGTCTTGTGATATTTGATCCTCTTCCCGAATAATTTTGATGGATGATTGATTTAAAAAAGGCCACTCGAAGTCTCTCTCCAGTACAACGCATCATGAAGTGATGAGGGGTTCATATTAAGCGTATGGGATTGAATCATCTTAAGGATGTCGGGTGGTAAATATTCTTCCAAAATATCTCAATTCCACCCAATATTTAATTTGCATTTTAGACATGAGAAAAAAGATTATGCTAAATTTTAGATGGAATATCCTTAATGGCGTATTAAGAACCCAAGGATGAAGCCAACATTTCGTGGTACACCATTACCAACAACAATTTGAGCACCTCTTTTAATTACTYCAACATTTTCCACGGTGCCCCTCCATAGGTTCAAGCTATTTGAATGAGACTGTAACATGTCTAAGTTTACATGACCATTGCAATACTTATGTCTTAGCACTCTAGACCACAAGGACTGTGGTTCTAATAAAGCTCTCCATCCTAATTTCACAAGGAATGCAGAATTGACTTGACGCATAGAACGAAGTCCTAACCCACCTTGCTCTTTAGGCCGTAACATACTCCCCCAAGAAACAAGATGAATCTTGTGTGAATCATCTACTTCTCCCCATATGAAACCGCACGTTTCCATATCGATATCATCACAAATACCCCTAGGTTTTTTGCGGTTTGCATGGAGTATGTGGCTAGGCGCGTTTCCTATAAACAAAATAGAAATCTTTACTTCAAAATAAAACCGAAAAAGTAGGAAAATAAAATTAAACAAAAAACATTATCTAAAAAATTATATAAAAGTAACAACGATTCCACAAGATTGTGCACGCGTATGCGTGCATTTCATATCTTGTTATATTATAAAGCAAAGACGTGAATTTAATTGATGATTTTTTGTGGACTTTTTTGTCATCAAATTAATACTCCGTGTATGTTTTAATTAAATTACTATCACAAGGTATAATCATATTTTGTTTAAAAAAAACTTAAAAAACTAAAACCAAACAAAAGATCAGATACAATATTGTTACAAGATAATATTAATACATAAGGATATTTCTTTGAATTAAGTTTTTTTTATCAACGTTACTATATTAGTATTGTAGACACCTGAAAATGTGTCTCCCCAAATGAGTAATCCGTGATGAAACATACCGCGTCTCGCGTTTGTTTCGACTCAGAAAAGATGCTTTGAACTCAC
>SNQN01008979.1:0-24022 GCA_008642245.1 Bassia scoparia | reverse complement strand
TGGGGAACTACTATCTCAATGTCCACTCCGATGCCTCCGTTAGGACTTTATGGGGTATTACTGCGGTGTCCATACTGGTGCTTCCGTTTGGACTCGTTTGGGGAAGATGAAATGGTGTCCGTATCGATGCTTCCGTTTCGGCTTGGTGCTTGCTTGAACTATTTTATCCCATCCCGTCTAGTCGTTCGAGAAGATTAACATACTAGTAATGCAGCGTATAGCCACGATTGCGTATAGKGAATGTCTTTTTGCTAGTGTGTGAACGATCTGTTGTATCTCATCTCGGCTAGTCGTCCGGGAGAACTAAACTGGAGGTAACGTCGCGTATAGCGAATGTCTTTTTCTGGTGCGTGCTTGATCTCCTCTATCCCATCTCGGCTAGTCGTCCAGGAGAACTTAAATGTAGGTAACATCACGTATAGCCACGATTGCGTATAGCAATGTCTTTTTGTAAATGCTTGCATTACGTATAAACAATCGGGCTAATGCTTGGATTTTTCGGGGATGATACAACTTTGACTGGAGAATGTGTGCTTTGACTTTGATCTGCTTTCGACCTTCACTTGATRGTGGCTATTTATCGTGGCTATTTGATGACGTCAAGTGCACTAAAAAAAAGATCGTCTAGAAACGAAAATTTAGGGATGGATTAAACTCCGTCCATAAATTAGGGACGAAATTTCTAATCCGTCCCTAACTAGGGACAGATCCAAAAATCCGTCCAAATTAAAAACTTCGTCCCTAATTTAGGGACGGATCCAAGAACCCGTCCCTAAATTTAGGGACAATTTTTTGGATCAGT
The DNA here is from genome assembly GCA_008642245.1 of Bassia scoparia. Taxonomy (NCBI): domain Eukaryota; kingdom Viridiplantae; phylum Streptophyta; class Magnoliopsida; order Caryophyllales; family Amaranthaceae; genus Bassia; species Bassia scoparia. The sequence continues at coordinate 23,220 of SNQN01008979.1, read as the reverse complement.
CTCTAAATTTGGGGATAGATAAAATTTAGGGAAGGATCCAGAAACCCTTCCCTAAATTAGGGATGAATTGTTCAAATCTGTCACTAACCTATTTAGTTCCTTAAACCAACGATTCTCTTTCTGAAATTGCTTGAAGCCTTGAAGGTAGATTATACTAATACCAGAGATCGTTGTTGGGTGTATAACCACTCAATTTTAATGGAAAAATGTAGATGGACGAGCAAAACAACTTAGAATTGTCGTAGCAACACGTGCGAAGTATGTTTTTGTGGGCGAAGGTGTTTGATGAAAGTATGGTTTTTTGTCTGTAGCGTTCTCTACAYGTACCCGATGGAAGTCCATAATATATCAAACTGATTGGAATTGCGACGCGCATCCCATAGCCAACACACAAGGAATTATTGGGATCAACAGAATAGTCCAAAAAAGGCCTCTAGAGGGTCCAAGTTTTCATTAGAAAGAAAAATTGAAATTTAGAGACGGATTTTTCGTCCCTACATTAGGGACGAATTTTACATTCCATCCATAAATTAGGGACGAATTTCTGAAACCGTCGCTAATTTATGGACGGAATGTAAAACCCATCCCTAAATTTTAGAATATGTTTTGTTCTCATAAATTTAGGGGCGGAATTTAACATTCCGTCCCTAAACTAACCGATGGATTTTATAATTCCTRCCTAAAATTAGGGAAAGATTATAAAATTTGTTGCTAAATTAGGGATGGAATGTCAAAATTCGTCGCTAATTGTTCAAGTACATATTAACAAATTTTATCGAATAAGAATACAAGTTTGTATTTGCAGTAGTTGGTTGGAGCTTTAGTTTGTAACTTTGAGGTCACGAGTTCGATTCCTCTCAAGAGCTGGACGATTGCTATGTTAGGGACAGATTTGAATTCTGACCCAATTTTGGGAATATGAATTTTGAGATTCCGTCACTAAATTGGTTTAGCGACGAAGGTTTTATGAATGGACAAAAATCAATTTAGCGATGGAATTTGCCTATTTAGGGACGGATCCTGTCCTTCCCTTAAAGTAGTGTTATTAGTACTACATAAGACCTCTAGAAGTAGGCATACATTTAATGATTAAGACGATTAAKAACAAAAAATAATGAATTCATTAGTGGTAAACATTTGTATTGTTTTCGAAAGTATAGGGAAATGAAGATGTTTCAAGTTCAAGTGAATATTTGAAAATTCAAGTCTAATTTAGAAAGATCAACTTTCAAAGAATGATATTTTGCTGCAAATACGAAGCTACCAAAGAAAATATATTCTTTATACAAGATGATCTAAAATTATGCATTCATCAAGGGGAGAAAATATGTGTTGTACTCTTTTTCCCTTGACCATTTTTTTGTCCCACACCAGGTTTTCCAGATAAGATTTTAAATGACGCAGCACCTAACGCATATTACGAAAGTATTGTACTCTTTCTRCTTCATTAGGTTTTTATCTCACAGGGTTTTTTCTAGTAAGTTTTCAACGAGGCACGCACACTATACGATAATAGACATCCATGGAGGAGTATTATGTAATATGTACATAGTATTATTATGGTGGATGTTCATTGTCCTCTTCTCTTCCTAAAATTTCATGTTCTCAAGTTTTCTAGAATAATCTTGTAACATATACCTAGACAATAATGTTGGAAGTTGTAACCCTCGTCCATTCATATGCCTAGGCGTTTTAATAGCCTAATATATATGTSTATATATATACCCTTCTTGATGGAAATGAAATAAGATGAGCAATTATCTTCTCCAAATATCATCTCTATCTCTCTCTTACATTCTCTAAACTTATAATTTCATAATAAAAACAAAAAAGTAGAAACTCTAACAGCAAACTTTAAAATTTATTTGCCAGATAGGGCTTGAATAAGAATTTYATTTCATTTATGTACAGTGTACAACATTGTATTAATACAACAATTAGATTAAATATAAATGTTATAAGAAATTATGTGTGTCGTAGATTGGTAGTATGGTCAGCACTGCTGATGGCAACGGGGCGGATCGGAGTCGGATTCTACTACATCCGACTCCGACCCTCAGAAATTCGATGTTAAATGTCGACCCCAGACTCCGCTACCGACATCCGACTCCGACCCTCCGAAATCCGTCACGAGGTTTTATGCAGCCACACGACGACGAATTCGAACCTGACCCGAGATCCGGTATTTTCTTTATTTTAATTTTTCGAATTTGTATTAAATATGCATTAATAAACTACTCATATTAAAATTCATTTAATAACAACTACCGTAATACCCTTTGCTTAAACAAATAACATAGATAATTTTAATAACTTAACACCACAATTCATAACACACAATCAAAATAACAATAAAAATTTCACAAAGTTACAATAAAATAAAACTGAAAGAACTAACAATGCTAATAAACACACTAGCAGAGTCATCACCTTATTGCCACAGGACAAGTCAAATTTTCAAAGCAAGGCAAAATTTCACACACTTTCTCAAAATAAATTGGCCGTTGGGTACTACTTCTCCGAAAAAGCCTCCGTTTCCCTTTAAATAGTGCCAACTTTTGACATATGACACTAAACATGGTTCACATCTTATTTTACTAGGTGCTTAAATTTATCCCATCACCACTTTTCCCACCTTTGCACCAACTCTAGTAAAAGCATCCTTATACAACAGGCACTTGCAACATATCTAACTGAATTCCAATTCTTGGTCTTACAATCTACGACAATTTTTTAGTGATTGAAATTCTAATAATGTACAATGCATTCAAACTTCTATATCCTTTTAAGGTGTTTCAACACAAATGAACAACAACTACGAGACATTTTCCAATTGCAGACCTTTTAATCATTCATCAATCCATCACCGCACAACCAAGTTCCAAAATGTTGCACAACAACGATATGAAATAAACATCACCCATAATAATTTGCTAGAAATAATTTCAGCAACATATCTACTAACCTCGTTAAGTGTATGTACCAATTATCAAGAGTAATTGTGGATACTTTCATTCTAATAAAACTCTCAAACATTCAACAACACCTACTAATGTTTCCTTGTTGTGTGGCATGGAACATACAAAACCTATCAAATACAATAATTGCATAACATAGTAAATAAAATTCATAATATACATGTAAGAGCAACTAGAGATAAAAGTAATTAAAAATTTACCCTTATGATACAATTCAACCTAGCAAAATCCATTCATCATCAATCCAATGCGCCGCACCGCCATAGATATCCTTCTTTTGATGTTACTAGTCCACTAATCACTTGTAATGCAATCCTAGAACTCATATCCAGCAGCCAATATCGTCTCGTCAACTTAGTTCTCTCTTCCTGAAATCTCGTAGATATCCGCTTTGCGGTGTTCCTTGAGATCACCTTAAATCGGTAAGCTATTTGAATATCTTTAAACCGAATATGATACACTATAGAAGTGGTATCCATGTATGTTAATCTGTTAATCAAATCGGATCTTGACACATGGGATTGAACTTAAATTTTCGCATACTAACAAGGAGATCTATTGCTCACAGTCCATAGTTTGTTTTAATTTTCATACATACTTGTTTATGTGGTCTTTCAAATGTGTAGTACGATTCTTCCCTCTCCAACAACAAAATATCTTGCAAACCTTTACTCTTTGCTTTCGTCTTCCAAAATCTTAATTTGGTCAAAATGCTTCAAACAATAGATTAAAGCTTCTTCCCATTAACAACACCTATCATCTCACAAGGGTTTCATCGAATCTTGAGTTCCTTACCTGACAATCTTAATTGTTTGAGTCTGGTAAATTATTGGCTCATCAAAGTAAAGAGATCAACAAATCCCTCCAATTTCTTTCATTCCACAAGGAAATGAACTCTCTTCCATATCGTTCAAGTAAAAAAAGTAGATAAAAAATAAATCAACATACCAAAATGCAATTAAAACCACAAAAACCATCACACATTAGAGACCAGAAAATGTAAGCCATCAAACATAGCATTATTGCCAGAAACACAAAGCAACACACAAGACTAAAATCAAACAGAATACAACAACATTTCAATCCAACGATTCACCCCCCAAAACAGCAGTAAAAAAGCTGTAAAATCAGCAACAATTCGCAATTAGACACAACAACAAATTCGCAAAAACAAACAAGCAACATAGCTCTTAGAATTAAAAACGAAACCAATCAGCAAAATACATTCTAAAAAAACAGCAACAAATTCAGCAAAAGATAGCAACCATCGCACAATAACAATCCACAAATACAGAAACAATTCGCAGCCAAAATTCAGCAACAATCATTCCGCAAAACAAGCAACAATTTCCCAAGTACACCACGATACAGCAGAAAATAATTCTAAAAAATCGAAATCAAACTATTGCAAATTGAAGCAAATTCGATCATTCAAATAATCAGAAAGACACAGAAATAATCCAAAAGCAACAAAAGAAGAATACGAAAATAAAAATAACGACATTAAAATAATCAGAAAGACCCACGAATAATACTTAGATGTGACCGATTGATCGATTGTTGCGATTTGTTGACGATTGTTGACGAAATAGCAGCAGTGGAAGCGTGGGAGAAGAGTGAGTTAACCTGAAAGAGAGTAGAGCAGCAGTAGGGGGACTCAAGCTACTACAGTAGAGGAGAGGGAGTTCATTTGTTAGGGTTTTGGGTTTAAAAATGTTTAAGATGGTAATGGACTAAATGGGTGTTGAACTTATTGGGCATTGGATTATTATTATTATTATTTATTCATATTATTATTATTTTTATTTATTATTATTATTATATTATGTTTCAAATATAAGTGTCTTAATTTTTAATTGTAATATATTAAATATTTCATCTCACAGTTTACATAATCATGATGTGTAGTTTAAACTTTTGATAAAAAACAAATTTATTTAAAATTAAAGATTGAAAGTGTTTAGAAATATTAAACAGATTAAAGTGATTATTTGAGATATAAAATCTCTTCAAACGTACTTTCAGTATTTATAAGTTCATATAAGTTCAAACATCAAATAGGTATTCATAATAATCAAAAGTTCAAAACTCAAAAGTATCAATAAATAAAAATAATTTCAGTTCAACAAAATTCAGTTGACGAGAACAGAGCATAAGTTGAAATGAAAATGCTTATTAGTACTTTTAGTAAATATCAATAAGTTATTATATGTTTAGATAAGTTCAAATAAGTAAAWATAAGTTGAAAAGAGCTGGCCCACGGTGTAAACTTCTAAATTTCTAATGAATCTATCATACTCCGTTGAATGGTGAGTGAATGGTTATTCAAGATATGAAGTTGAATTGTTAATTTAAATCAATTTATGTCATAGTGAAGGTATCGATCCATASAAAGTTTTAAATTTTGAATTTTGATCAAGAATAACTTGTAATTTGCGATAGCATTCAGTGTTGCAATATTAGTTCGAGAAATTAAAAGGGTTTAATTGTTCTTTAACTATAAAAATACAAGAATACAATATGGTACTCCATATTATATATAACTATATATTAGCTCACAGATTGTATTGATTCGGATGAAGATTTTTATTAAGGCTATTTTAAATCGAAACTGCGATGTAACTAGTTTGAAGATGTTTTATATTTTTGTTGAGAATTTTGTTTTCTATTCTATTGATTTTAAGGGTCTTTTGACCATTTTTTATTAATGAAATCCTTGTTCTTTCCGTAAAAAAAAAAAAAAAAAAAAAAAAAAAAAAAAAAAAAAAAACATAAAGCTTTAAAACTTTATAAGTTAGAAGTTTGATCCATAAAAAAAACAATAATCCATTTAATAAAATTTAAATTAAAGTGTACAATTAGTCAATTACACATAATTAACTAATTAAAAAACCACCCTAMGGGGAAAAATAAAAATAAAAAAGTTTCAAAAAGTCGGAAGTCGGATTCGGACATCCAATGGAGTCGGATTATTTCCTCGGATTATTTCTGAGATCCGACTCCGACCCTCTTCCAATGCGGAGTCGGATTATTTAAACGGATTCGGAGTCGGATTTTTTTTAAAGCAGCCTCGGACRGGATTTTTTTCCCTCGGATCGGAGCGGACTAGGGTCGGATTTGGCCTGGTTTGCCATCACTAGTCAGCACAAACTTGAAKAATATTGYAGGTAGAATTCACGCACAATCACAAGAGATATTATTGTTATTTATTTACTCCATCTGTCTTTTTTTTACTTGTTACATTTATTTTTTTCACATTTTTCAAGATGTGTCTTTAAATCAAAATATCTTGAGTTGTGGTTATAAAAATTATTTATTTAGAAATTAAAAATCAAGAAGAATTAAACAAGATCACACATGACTGTGTTTTTTCTCGAGTATATAAAATTAAATAATAGGATCAAAGTATGTATAAATATAGTGTTAAAAATCAAAATGTAGCAAGTAATTTAGGACGGAAGGAGTATATAATTTGATTGGACTTAATGTCTCAAAATATAACAAAAGTCATCAAAATATATGGGGCTATAGACGAATTTCAATCATCCTTAAAATATTCTATTTGGTTTAGTTGGATCGTTATTTTCTTTAATTTGGTTGCATTATTACTTGTAGGTGTCATATGACTTTTGATTATTGAAATGATCTTTCTTTCAATAAAAATGAAAACTTTAATCTATTTTAAATACAAATACACAAAATTTAGTTTTCACTTGTGATTAATTTTTTTCATTGTTATGCATCAATATATGAATGTTTACACTTATTTTTCAAAGCGTATTTATTAAACTATATTAATTAATTATWTTGTTACATTTTTATTCATGTATTAATTAAATGGAGCTAGGAGGAAAATTTTGGAGGGAAAAATAAAAATGTGTGGGGTTTACTTTAGGAATAGTACTATATGACCCTCGAACAAATGCTCTAAATTTTCAATTTAAAAATAAATCTAATTATGAAATATGCGTTAGTAATTAATCAAATCAGTAATAAAAATTTTAAGAATGATAAACTTATCAAATTATTTTAATTTATACGTCATACTGAACATATTGGTTGTGAATATGTGGTAATGAGTTCTAAGCATAATGTGCATCGCGTAAATGATGGTAATGATTTGGTTACTCTCGACAAAATATTAGGCATTTGTTGTGCAAGTAAGTGGACGGTACAAGGCGGAATAATACTAGTGTTTAAATATGATGGTCTAAGCTAACCCATATTGTATTACCCTTAATTATGGATTGGCATTTAAATTAAAGGAATTCATGATATTAGATGTTTTATCTAGTTAGGAATTGTTCTTAATAAAAGAATTAATGAAGAAAAAAATAAAAGATTACCCTGTTCCCATATGCTATAATGATACATACAATGTAATTTCATGCCAGTATGTTTGATCGGAAGTTAGTATTGATATCATGTATTGAAATCGAGAGAAGGATGTGGAGTCTATTAATATATTTTAAAGGACGCGTAATGAGAAAAATAGAATGATAAGGTATTAGTTGGTGTTATAAGGAATTATTTTGATTAATTTTGACGTTTACGTAATGTTAAGTATCGTTTCTCAAATTGGCGGATGAAAATTCCAATTGTTTCTTGTTCTACTTACGGAGGGAGTAATAAGTATTGGGAGGGGGGATATTTAGTGGGGATGTGATTTAGTAATAGATTATCTGTGGAATCTAAGATATATATAAAGTAATTATATTATAATATATAGTGATATATAATGATATATTGTGATATATATATACTATAATATAGTAATATATAAGTAATTATACCTATTATATAAATAATATATATATATATATTATATATATTGGTTATTAAAAATGTGAAATCCTTCGTTTTGCCACTTTTCTAATTGAAATAACATATACCGTCTTTTTAGTTGAACTCTGTCTCAGTAATAGTAGGGGTACCGATTGTGTTGATTAGGTGTAGAGTTTTTCCATTTGTAGCCGCAGCTGGAATATTTCCTACATATTTGCGCACGTTGTAGGGCGCACATTGTAATGTCAATTTAAAACTCATATATAGCAAAGTATGAAGAACTAACTAAAAGGCTCCATCGTCGTTCTTTACCTCGACGCCCTAAAACCAAACTAGGCCTCTCTCTCCATCTGTCGCTCGGATTCTCGCGAGAGTGTGAAAGCGGCGCGGTGGGACGAGGGAGGAGACGCGACGGCTGCGCGCGACTCGCATTCGGCGATGTAAAGGAGAGGCGCTGGCTACAGGCTAGGGAAGTGGCCGTCGGACGAGCTGAAGGGGGAAGAGTGTCAGGGTGGAGAGTCGGCGCGGGGCTGATGTTGTAGCCAAACGTGTACTAGTGTATAGCAAAGGCTGTTCGTCGGAGGGATAAATTCGGCGTCACTGCGGTCACGTAGCCCTTATTGGCTCTTGTCTTCTGTGCACATCGCAGAAGATATCAGAGGATTAGTGTGTGGGGGGGATCACTTCGTAATGTGCACTGCGGACGACCGTTCCACTCGGTGTAAGGTCGTCTCTCTCTCGGTTTCTTCTCTGGTGTGTCTTCCCTCCTCTGTCTCTTCTTATCGTTTCTCTCTCTCTCCAAGCAACCCCGTTTCTGCGTCTTTGTCGAACGGTGGGCGTGTCGCACGGCTGGTGACCTTCGACACTGTTCTTTGACGAGATCGTCAGCGGGCGGGTGCTTTTGTTTCTCCTGCAGCTTCTTAAGATTGAAGTTGCTTTTCACATCGTCCTCAATTTGAAATTCTCTTACAAACACACCATCTTCGCCTGTTCCCTTCCTTTCCACGCGTCTGGCCAGTCCTCCGATGGTGGGAGTTTGGCTAGGGTTCGGGTTTGTTAGTCGTCGGTTTCTATCCTGCCGACGATCATTTCCACGGTGGGGGCCTTTGATGTTCGTTTGGTTCTGGGGGGTTTTATTATCTTTTATTTTTTTCTTCTCTGTAGTGTTTTTTTTATTTTTTTTTTATTCCGCTCCTTTTGTTGTCTCCTACGCATCGAGTTGTGTGGTATTTCATGCAATGTGGCATAGTGTGGGTGGGCGTGTCGTCTTGTTTTGCCGGAGATCAATGTAGGACTCGAGCCTTCATGGGTCTCATTCTGGAGGTGGTGGCTTAGGTTGGTCTGTTCCAAGGTTTAGAACGGTTCTTAGAGACTTGGGTCTTGTGCCCAAATCGTGACTTTGGTTTGGAGGGTAGGTTTTTACAACTACTTGTTTTTCTCTCGCAACAGTTAAGCAGGTTCTTTCCGGTGCAATATTTTCCTTGGAAACGACGTCTCTGGGGACATTTAGTTTTATCCAATAAATTTTCCCCTTGGGTGGCTTTGAAGTTTGTTTGTTTTTGATTTGTTTTTCTCTTTTAGTCCCTCCCAGTTTTAATCTATGGAGTTTAGTTTTTTAGGGTTTGTTGTTAGTGGTTTCATTGATCGAAGATGCGACCGCTCAATTCGATAATTGAAATAGGTTTTAATTGATCTCTGCAAAGCATGTTATCTAGAAGCTTTACAATGCAATTATTACTGGCCTGAACTTGCGCGAACTCACAGAAAGTATTGATCGGATGGAAGATGTTCTTAAGGCTGTGTAATTTGTATGATTTGAACAATCTATGTAGTAATTCTGTCTTTGGATAGATATATTTGTATTTGTCATTAGTTTTGCGAAAATTTGGATGTAAGTTCGTTCTGACTTTTTTTATTAATGAAATCTTTTAGTTATGATTGTAAAAAAAATTTTAACTCTGTTTGTAACTAGGCTGAGCACGAGTCCGGTCTGGACCTGTAAACCCGGACCGGACCGTTAATTATTCGGTCCAGGTCCAAGGTCCAAAAATAATATCGATTCCGGTTTTTCCGGTTTCCAGGTCCGGTCTAAAACCGGAATTTTCGGGTCCAGACCGGAAATTTTAAAAATAATAATATATATTTTTAAAATCTAATACTTATCTATCAGGGACTATCACCATATTTCAACAGCTACTCATTGCACTTATCTGCCAGTGTTACTTCCACTCGCAACACCAACGAACTCTTCTCTCTCCTCTCCAAACTCTTTTCTCTTCCTCTCTTTCCTCTCCAAACCCGTAAAACAAACCAACACTTCTTCTTCCTCGCCCTGCCGAAAGCCGCTCCTCGCTACTCCTCGCACTCCCCTCCATCACACTCCTCGCACTACTCCGCAACCCATCTTCGTCCTCGCATTCCGTCGCTGCGGCCACACCCGTTTCGCAGAGTCGATTCGCTGCCCACCTTCGCCAATAGAATCTTCCCCGGTTTATTATCAGCCAACCCCGCTACTCGCCGCTGCGCGTGTGACACGAGGTGCCTTGTCCTGGCATTTCGCCGTCCTATTTCGGTTTTTTTCATTTTTTATTTTGTTTTAATTAAATAATTTCAATATTGAGTAGGAATGAAAATTGGTTAATTTCAATTTGTGATTTGATAATTATTTGGTTTTGTTTCCTTGTAAAAGTAAGGTAATTTAATTGTATAGAGGTGTAAACCTATTGGTTTTTTTTTGATTTTTTGCTGTAATCATCATGCCAATTATTTTCCTATATAATGTTTAAGGAATTGAGAAGATTGGGATCCTTTATATTGATGTAGCAATTGTCAAGGATGCATTTTTGTTATCTTTTCTGAGCGTAATTGCAATTTCACATTGCTGTTTTAAGGCTACGTAACCAATTGATTTTTTTTTGGTTAGCTTTGAGTTTCTGATCATCTATGGCTATTTTCTGGTTTAATATGTTGCCGTGGACTCGTGCGTGGTTGATGCCGCTGTTGTTGTCAGACTTGTCACTATTATAATTGTTGTTGTTTTTTTTGTTTTTTTTTGACGAGATATAATTGTTGTTGTTGTTGATGCTGTTGGTGTGAAGAGGAGGTTTAATAAGTGCTTTTGTTGAATTTTTCAAATGAAAATAGGTACAAAAATTGAAAACAGGTCCAATAGGTCCGGTCCAGGTCTGGACCGGAATTGATTCAGGTCCGGTCTAGGTCCGGAAAAATTATGGATTCCGGGTTTCCGGTCCTTCCGGTCCGGTCCGATCCTGGACCGGTGCACACCCCTAATTGTAACATTTTGTCAAGTCCTTTGYTTTAATTGCTTTACGTGCAGTGTTTTATGTGAATGCACAATAACTCAACTACTCCCTCTGTTCCATAAAATTCCCAATACTTCTACTTTACACGTTTGTCAGTGCACATTTTACAAATGAAATATCTTTAATTACACATGAATAAAAATTATTAAAAATAGATTTTAATAAACTATTTGCTAATACACTTCTAACAAGACCACACTTGACTATATTTATTCTTACATATTGACGAGAATTTAAAAGATTAATCATTTTGGTTCTTACTAATCAAGGTTAACCTTGAAATCGATCAACAAAAACAATAAAACTACTTTTGAATCACTTTAGTGAACATCTCCAATGGCATGCTAATGGTCAAATTAGCATGTCATTCTTGCTATAATATGTGCGTCAATGGTTAGTTATAACTTTCGATCGAAAAGACTTTCACTTCCAATTCATTTTATCTACTCCCTCCGTTCCATATTATTTTGTGCATTTCTCCATTTGGATGTTTCATAATACTTTGTGCATTGTGCTTTATTCTATTTTTAGACACGTCTTTATTAATTTTTAATAGGGTGGACRTACCACTTTCCCTTATTTTTCTCCATTTACACATTCTCTCTCCAATTTATTTTTGCATTTTGACCCAACTTTATTATAATAGATTATTCCTAATTTTTTCTCCAAATAGTAAATGCACAAAACAATATAGAATAGAGTGAGTATTATTATATATTTGTTTCTTGATCTCTATCATATAAGGGAAGGGGGGAGGAAGATAGTGTCCCCCCTCTCAAATGTCTTATATACCCTTAATGAATTTTAAAAATTTATTAATTGATGTGCCTAAACTACCCTTTACTTATTCAATAATTTAAAATAGATAATGCATTTATTATGTAAGTTAATTAATGAAAAATGACTATTATTGTAAATTAGCTGGAAACATATATAATACTCCGTACTATTTTGAATTWTAAGTCATAATTATTTTCAAAATAATTACATTTCAAATAAACTCTATTGTGAATTAGCCATAAACATTTTAATTTTATTATATATATACTATAAAACCATTTTTCATGAAATACAATTTTCACGGGTCTATGCACGCATCGCGTGCACATAAAACTAGTTCCATTAATGCATGAGACCCACTTGTTTTTGCCTAATTTTTACCCCTAAGTAATTCGTTTATTTTTACTTCAATGGTCAAGTTGATAGCTAGAGACTTTTGAAATTACAATTTACAAACAAGCCCCTAGCTATAACCATTTATTGAGTCCTCTGTTTTAGAAATTTTGAATGATGATATACTTATATTAAACTATCTTAATATTTATATGCTATGCTCTATGTTCTCTTCGTACACGATTGATGAAGATAAGTTCAATGGAAATAAGATGAAACTTTGGAGTTTAAGTCTTGAGAATTGCATGAAGATCTTGTTCAAATTGTAATACTTTTTAGGTCTTGAAATTAAATAAAATAGGATAAGGGTTATAATGCACTATAGAGGTATAAAACAAGAGAGTAGAGATGATTGTGGATGAAAAAGAATCTTGGTTCCTTAGCATACACAGCAAAAGTAAACACAATTGATTGGAATCAGCATGAAAACAGATTATATTTGGACCGGTCTACTAGTATTAACTACATAAATCTTATTTTAGGATAGTTTTTTCTTTACGCGTAAAATGTTTTGAAATGAACACTTGTGTGTTCGAGTGAGGGAAAATCATTGAATATGGTGGAAACGATCAGAAATATATTGTCTTTTATTTGCATGCAAATAATATCAAGGGAATATATTTTCCGTATTGTGTTAAAGAATTAATGAAAATATATTCTCACAATATATTTCTAATTTCCAAACTAAAGGCTTATTGAAAGAGTATCCTTAGCATTCTGATCATCATGTTTTTTGTGCGATTACTGAAAAAACCTAATAGAAAACATACTATCTGTCTTGCACAAACCTAATCATAAACCCTAATACTAATGTGAGCAAAAATACTATCTACTTAGCATTTTAAGRTGGATTATTTGAGAGAAAACTTTGTGTACTTGAACTGCTTGAGGGTGTCAAGTTGTTGGGGAAATGGTTTTGGAAATCGCTTCATTTGAACTGTTATAGGCGCTAACAATTGGGTGAGCATCCATAATTCCTTCTGTTCGTTTCAGTTCATTATTATTACTAATTCCAGTTTAGTTTAGTACTATTCAGTCCAGTGTAGTTCTTCGTTATTACTAATTTTAGTTTACTTTGAAATTGTTCAGTCTAGTTTAGTTCGAGTTAGGCCAAAGAAACATGGCCCTAAATTATGTAGTATTAGATCCCTAATAAATTATTATGTATAAATATAAGATTTGTTTTTTTTTGCCAAAAAACACCTTTTAAGAATTTTTTGTGATAAACACCTTTTAAAATTTTTTATGTAAGAAACACCTAAAACCAAAAAAGTTTGTGAGAAGACACCTAAAACCGTTGTCCAAGTTTGACCCCCTAATTTTTACTACTTACACTCAATTCTTATATATACACCCTAATTCTACCTAATACTCCATCCTCAACCTTTTAATCCTATTTTCTTCCTAACTTAACCCCCACCACCCATCTCAACCATAGTCCACGACTGTCCTCATTCACACCTTAATTAGATTTCTACTACAACCACATTTTCTCTCCTCCATAATTTCTGATGTACACCGGAATTCCATTCTACCGCCTTCTATCACCACATCACCCCTCTCACCACTTTCAGCAACCACCAATCTCACTCCTCACACCCTCAACCTTCACCACCTTCGCATATCCCTCTTCTCTGCCCTAGCCGCCCCTTCTTTGCCCTTGCAGCCATCGTGTAGTCTCTTTATTTTCTACTCTCTCTACCCTCGATTGTTGTTTAGTGGGTTGGTGGTTGTTGTCGTTTGGTGTTGTGTGAAGGGAGGAGAGAGAAAAGTTGTAAGGTAATGGATAGAGAGAAAGAGGAGGTGTATTGGTGGTTGGGTAGATGTATGATTAATTTAGTTTGATCTGGTTTATTTAGGTTTAATTTGTTTTAATGTGTAATTATTGTTAATTAAGGTGTAATAGTAAAATCAAGTGGTCAAAGTGGTCAAGGTTCAATTCGCTCAAATTTTTTTTTTGTTTTTACGTGTCTTCTAACATAAATTTCTAAAAGGTGTTTTCTCACAAGTTCTTTTGGCAAAAAAGTCAATCATAAATCATAAATTCATAAGGAAAAATTGATTTTAATAATCCGAACTTTTGCCTATCCGCCCGTGATAATCCCTACTCTTAATATTCCTGTAATAATCTGAACTTAGACCCCCATCTGCAATTAACATACCTAGTTACATATTTAACCTACTACTTAAGGTAACAACCGGTGGGATTAGGGTCTAAGTTCAGATTAAATATGAAAAAATAAATAATTAATTAAGGAGGAAACCAGTTGTTACCTTAAGTATAGGTTAAATATGTAACTAGGTATGTTAAAAATGCAGATGGGGGTCTAAGTTCAGATTATTACGAAAATATTAAGAGTAGAGATTATTACGGGCAGATGGCAAAAGTTCGGATTATTAGAAATAATTTTTCCAATTCATAATGCATATGATGATAATTAGTGTAAGGTATCTCGTATAAGTTTTAAGATCACAAAATATCCTATTATGGATAGTTGATGTATAAAATATCATGTCCTGCAACATGTGAAGAACCCTCTTAATGAACCTGATTTTACGTTGTAATAATTTATATTAACTAGCACATAGTATAAGATATGGAGTATATATTATTATTGCATTTTTAAAACTAATTAAARCAACTTACCACATGCAATTGTTCGCACCTTGTTTCGTTAACTCGTTGTCATTCTTTGCCGTATATTTTTTCCGTACTTGCACATTGAAACTTCCACTTTTTTCTTTTTCTTTTTGACAAATAATAAGTTCATGCATTTTATCGAAACTTCCTTAATATTCGAAAAATAAACAAACGCGTATGAATTATTATCATATATTCAACGTAACCAATCAATGTTGTTTTTTTTATACAATAAGCAAAAATCAAATTGAAATCACAAATTTTAAATCCAGTATTGAAATATATATATTTTATGATATGATATAGGATATAATATTGTTATTACACCGACAACACCTACTATAATTTTTCCTATAAAATGAAAGGCTAAATTAWCAAACCATGCAAATCAGTGTTATGTACTTTGCTTACTAATTCTACTTGAAGAAAAGAGTGCAAACCATATTATTTAAGTACTTGTCATTATTTATCAATAATATTACTACAAATTAAAACCTAAAATGGCACATACTATGAAGCTATATTATTCTTGTGTTTTGCTAATGACATACTTCTTCGTGGTGGTAATGGTGTCTCAAGGTGTTCAAGGTCGTCGTCGAGCTAATCGTTGGTCTGGTGGTCATGCTACYTTTTATGGAGCTAACCAAAGTCCTGCAACTCTAGGTATGTACGTTTAATGTGGGTCTTTTTTGCATTTAATTTGTACAAATTTCTTTTTGTTGAATTAATGTTAATTACGTACTAATGACACATTGGACTACTGGTTTACTGTTAATGTACATCTTGTCGGAAAAGATTTAGTCTTAGTAAAATATTGATTTATATGCAATAAATCTGAAGTAAAAATGTAATAAAAGTAATGTTTCAATGTATAATTGATCAATGAAAATTCAATATCAATGAAGGCGACAACAAACCTTTTTATTTATTACATACCYAAACATCTTGTGATGGTATATTAACTGATGACGTCTTATATCCTATAATTTAAATAGTGTTTGTATAATTGTATGTTGAGGATATATCAACTCCTCTAACTAGCATCAAGTGAAAGTTGTAGGTGCTAGTTTAAACTTTTAAAAGATATATACATTATTGGTCCATTAACTCCATTAATTCATTTTCATTGAAGATAACAAACTTCACTTGATACATGCATTGTACAAATGGCAGTTTAATAAAATGTTTGTTCCCTGTTCACCAAAAAAAATTAAAAATGTACAAATGGCAAATTAATTCGATAATAACGCACATCTACTCTAACAACAAAATTAAGAATCAGAAATACTAGTATCAAATAGCAAGTTGTTCATGTTTGAGTTGTCACATCTTGAGAACATTATGTAAGAAGATCACAACATAATAATGAATGAGAAATAAAATCTGAGTACCATATTAAGTTGATCAGCTTGTTCGTGTTCGTACACAAGATACTATAATTTTATTATACCTCCATAATAATTGTTAGTTTGTTACAATGTCATTATTCATAGTATATATTATCCTACATACATTATTAATAGAGAGAGATAGAGTAATATATATGTATTTTGAAGGAATTGTGTTCTCATTCAATTGTGTAACTACTAAATATAAATTAGGATTATATTATGGAGATAACTGTGAAGTTATATTAGTTGTCATATTTACTTGTTAGAGAATTATTACGTGGGTGTCTCCTAATAGTCCTTTGATTTCATGTTCGTKATAGGAGGAGCTTGTGGGTACGACAACACCATCCACGCCGGATTCGGAGTCCACACCACGGCATTGAGTGGTGTGCTTTTTAGGAATGGCCAATCATGTGGGGCGTGCTACCAAGTAACGTGTGACTATAAGGCTGACCCTAAGTGGTGCCTTAGAGGGCGAAGTGTTACCGTGACTGCCACCAATTTCTGCCCACCGAACAACCAAGGAGGGTGGTGTGATTCGCCTCGTCAACACTTTGACATGGCCATGCCATCTTTCCTTCGTATTGCTCGCCAAGGAAATGAAGGCATCATTCCTATTAATTTCAGGAGGTAAGAATATAAATATACTAGCACGACGTATGTAGTAACATAAGCCATCATCCAAAACCCTTGTGATCCTAAGCTTGTATAAAAATAAAATGTAAATTTGTCACATGTACGTATGCATACCTAATTCATGCATTTTCATAAATCAAATTTTATAAATGAAATTTCCACACATAAATTTGATCAAGTATAAATTAAATAATTTGTTACAATAGTTAGCTTAACATATAATGTAAAAATTTAGTTAATATTATCTTTCATGACTTCATCCGTTTCGTATTAGATGTTATACACTTGTCATTTTCATCAATGCCACATTATAAATAGTATATCTATGTTAAAAAAAAGAAGTATCTTTTAGTGTGTGGCGGAGGGATCCGCAATCTCATCATTATTATTTTGGTTAAAAATGTGCAATGAGAAAAAACATATCAATATTATTTGTATATTAATTAGTTCTTGTTGATGAATAAAAATAGGGTATCATGCCATAGACGAGGCGGAGTGAGATTCACCTTGAAAGGACAAGGCAACTTCAACATGGTGATGATTTCAAATGTTGGGGGAAGCGGAGATGTGAAGGCGACATGGGTGAGAAGCTCAAGTGTCAAAAGATGGGTGCCAATGTCTAGAAATTGGGGTGCTAATTGGCAAAGTGGTTCAGACCTTAGAAACCAAATGCTCTCCTTCAAACTCACTTTGGTTGATGGCAAAACTATGACATTCTACAATGTTGTTCCTTCATTTTGGCAATATGGCCAAACTTTTAGTGCAAGAAATCAGTTCATACACTAGCTATGGTAAATAATTTATTCCACTCGTCGAAGACCGTGGAACTCCTCGTAATAGAACTCCAAAAGAATAATAAATAATTAAATTAAATTTCATTATTATTATTATTTCAAAACAATGATTATTAATTAGTATTAAACTTGTTAATGAACGAACATTGAAGAGGGCTTAAGGTACGGTATGAGTCCCTTAAACAATCATTTTAGTGTAAGTTCAACGGACCTACATGACCTCTTCCAAGATTCTTGGTTTTATTTTTCATGTCTTCATATTACWTTCCATCAAAATTTTYAATTTWGTTCAAGTAAGGCTAAATCTCATTTGTAAGTTGGTTTTTCATACTTTGCGTGTAAGGAATTGACTGTTGCATACGTTTGTTTGCTTAATACAGCTAAGTTGTATSAACCTGCGATTAACATGCATTTTAAACTCTATTATGTCCTCCGTTTTATTTAGATGTCTCAGTTTCTAAATATGAAAATTTTACATTAGTTATTTAACTTTTCTTTTTTTTTCCTCTTTCAAGATATGAGACCAAAATAAATTATTCTATAATTTCTACTTACTTTCTACTTGTTTTTGGGTCCACAACTTCTTCACTCTACCTCTCTCATCTATGGGTGCGTCCCCCTTCTATTAAATTACCCCATCTACTCACCATCACTTACACCAAAATTTTGCCTCAAAAATCAACGTGGAACATCTAGAAAATACGAAGGTAGTACATATGTGTGAATTTACATCATTGGAAACTCTCGCGGAGCTTAGTTCAACTCATCAAAGGCGTGGGAACTCCTCATAGATGGGGAGGATGCTGCACATCGAGGTACCCATGCAAACTCCCACGAGAGATTAGTCCACTCGTTAAAGGCAGTGAAAACTCCTGTAATAGTACCAATATTAAATATATATTATTATATATATATATATATATATTTATATATATATATTATATATAATTACTATATATAATATATATATATATATAGGAATAGATCAAGTAAAAACACAAACCGTGTGAAAACTAAAAACTTTAATTTTATCGTAGGATTCGGATGGACAATCACGAGTTAAATCTGTTATATATTTGTCTTTCAAATTGCGAGTACATTAAAGTTTAAAGGTACGCTGTTATGTTCGTCAACATAGTTGAAAATCTTTGTACCCCTAAAAGTAAAATGTACCCATTTATTTTGGTTTTCACGTTTCATATAACATCGTGGTTTTCAGGATCCTACTCTATTATATATATATATAATATATATATTATAATAATATAATAATATATATATATAATAATATATATATATTAATTATATAAGGAATAGGATCATGTGAAACAGCAAACCTTAGGTGAAACTAAAAACTTTAATGTTGACCGTAGGATTTCGAGATGGCCGTCACGATTTAATCTATTATATATTTGTATTTCGAATCTGGGATACATTGAAGATTGAAAGGGTACGCGTTACTGTTCGATCAACAATAGTAAAAGTCTTGTGTATCCCTATTGTTGTTTACCCACTAAATGAAAATGTACCCATTATTTGTTTTCACGTTTTCATAAACATTGAGTTTTCATGATCCCGACTATATATATAGTTTTTTTTTTGTACTGTTCTCAATAGTAGTCCAGGTCGCCGTGTACCCCTATTAAACTCCAAGACCCTTAAATATGTTGAATTACCCATTTGTTTGATTTCACGTCTCATAAACTTGTTTTCATTGATCTCTGACTCTCTCTCTCATCCTTCTCTCTCTCTCTCTATAATATATATTATAATATATAATTATAATATATATATATATATATATTATATATATATAATATATATATATATATTAAATATATTATATATATATATATATAATTATATATATATAAATGTGGGAGGAAGTGGTTTCCCCCTTCAAAAACCCCAAAATACCCTTAATGAATTTTATTTGAAAATCACAAAAAAGAACAAAATTAAAACCTTTCCTTTCGAATTTGTCATATATAGAAAAACAGTTAAATATGCATATGCATTTAATAATTAATCTCATTTTAAATCATTGGATCTATCATAAAATATCTATTTTACCTAATGAGATGTTTGTGTAATTCGTAAACTATTATTTTTGTGTCCAATTAAAAAAACTTGCATTTGACATGCCAATGTAAATTTTAATGAACAATTTAAATCAATACCAATAACATCACTTAAAAAAATGAATAAAATATTTTTAAAACTTTATATTACTTATTGAAAATTAGAGGTCAAGTAGTAAACTTCATCATCTCTATAACTATCACAACATTATATAATTTGTTAATACGTAGGCATAATTATTATTACTCTTAAAAATTAATTTTTAGAATACCCTAATAATTTTTAATTTTGCACCATAATGTACACAATTCATTACGTCATATATATTAGAAATGGTGTCTTCCTTCACAATAAATTCAGTTCTTTTACAGAAACATTTTACATATACAGGCAAATCACCATATTATAATATGCATTCATTTCCAAGAATAAAAAGATTATAGAGTATTAATTTGCATTAATTGACCACAAAATAAAAACCAAAAACTTATATGCATAAATTTGCCCAAACTAAAGAAATATTTTAATCCAATCAGCTTAATTTGACCGGTCTAATATTTAAATTGCCATAAAATAAAGAGAACAAAAATGAATGCTTGATAAATGAAAATCATATGTTAATGAGAACTCGAATTTTAGCACATTAAAAAAAGTTTGATTTTCATATATATTTCAATGAGTAAAGAAAAGGAGAAAATAAAAATTTAAAGTGTTGCATAATTAAATATCCGAAATAAACACACTTAAAATGTCATAGAAATGTTAAGATTAAAATGTTCTCGCACGCTATGCACACATAGCGTGCATAAAAATACTAGTATAATTAATATATATATATATATATATATATATATATATATATATAATATATATAATATATATATATATAAGCACACACACTAGCCGTTGCCCGGATTGTATGTAAACGTTAGTTTAGAATTTTTTGTTGGGAAATACCAAGATAATGGCTTTGCGAATAATACCGCTATAAACACTTATTGTGGGGAAATATCAAACAAATTTAAGTTTTGTCTTGAGATACCATGTAATGATTTTCCGGCTAAAGTCCATTTTCTGGCGTTGGCGTTGACTCGTCGGAATGTTACATGTTCTTGTGCGTGTCCCCCACTCTCCTTTATTACCTCACCATACACTCTTTCACTTCTTTTACTCACACTGACTCACTCCACTCTTCATTCCCTCCTCCCAAATCTCATTCTGCTCCTCTCTTCCATTTCAATCACATTCTCGCTGTAATTTTGCACCTTTACTCTAAATTAGCCACGATGAAAGGTAATTCTCTCTCCTTTAATTTTTTGCCTAATTGCTCCTGTTCGTTGCTACATTATTTGTTGGATGTTAATTGTTGAAATTATTGCGTTTTGGTTAAATTAATCAGTAAATTAACAACCTTGCTTGTTTACGGTGTGTTTTGTTGCTTTTTATAATCCATGAAATTGATGCTAATTGCTGTTGATTGGTTTGTGTGTTGTTGCTCTTGTTAATTATTGTTTTATTTTAGCCTGCATTTGGTGTTTTGGGTTTCTTTATTGTTTTATTAGGATTAAAGTAGTAGTAAATTAAACAKTTTAAAAAAATTATTTCGAAACCCTAATTTAKAGAATTCAATCAAAAATTGAAAATTTACCATAATTCCCAACTTCAAACCTGCTTCAATTGAAAAATTGAGAGAAAATTAAATATTGCTTAGCTTTGAGGGAAAATAAGGGRAGACAAGAGAGAAAAGRGAATTGAGAAGTGATAATTTTGGGGAAGTGGAATTTAAAGAAGGAAGCAAATTTTTTTGACTGTTGGAGAAAAAGAAAGAGGATGCCAGAAGAAAGAGAAGAAAGAAATAGGATGCAAGTGGGGGAGACAATTGGAAGSTGTAGGTAAGACACACGCGCATGGTCAACGCCTGAAAGTAGACTTTTTTGTCGGAAATTAGTCACTTGGTACCTCAAGACAAAACTTAAATTTTGTTTGYTATTTCCCCACAATAAYTGTTTATGACGWTATTGTTTCACAAAATYARACTTTTTCTTAATATTTCCCCACAAAAAATTCGTTAGTTTATATTGTATAATCAAAACAATCAATTACACATAATACCACATTATGTGRGGCTTCAAATTGAATTAAAACGTGAAGAGAGAGACTATAGAGAGAGAAAGTCCATGTGAAGGTTTGCGATTTTGGGTTTCATCTCCAAATTGCCACTTTCTGCCATGGCTAGAAAGAAGAAAGTTTCACCTCCTCTTCCCAACAACAATCCTACTCCATTTAATACTCCTTCTTCATCATCGGTGCCCCAAACTGATGATTCGAGCCCCAATTCTCAAGGTTTGTGATCTGGGTTTAATGCTACTTCGACGGCTTTGGTTCCAGTTGAAGAAGGTGAGAGCTTCGATTGTCTGGGTCCTCGCCCTACTACTACTCGTTCATCTGCACGCGAGTTTGCTCGATGAGATCTAATTCATATGATGATGCGGAAATCCTCACCTGTGCAAGCTACTGTGGTTGTAGACCAACCTGGTTCGGCTGCACCTATTGAAGTGGTGGCGGCTGCTGAAGTGGCGGTTGATACAGCGGGTAATGGTGCTCCTTCCATTCCATTGCGGCCTCAGAATCCCTGGCATACTCTGATCAAGGACAATCTCAGTACTAAGGGTATGTTTCTCAATTTTATTGCGCCTGTTCATTCGGATGGTACTGTTTTCGCAAAATTGGATGCCGATGAGTTGATGTTGGTGGCTGCTCACTGGGATAATGCTATTGTGGTGTTTGTTTCGGTCAGAAGCCTAGTATTACTACTCTAGCTAAGTACATTGGTTTCAACTGGAATTTTGTGGCCAAACCATTGATTTACAAGCATGATGAGGGATACTTTTTAGCGCGATTTGCCTCTGAATCTGACAAACATCTTGTAATTCAGCGTGGACCTTACTTGTTTAATACTTTCTCCGTGACGATTTTGTTGCAACTTTTTCCTTTTTTTGGCAATAATATATTACTCGCAACTTTCAATTAATTTCTGTTTTTGCATATAATTAATTAAAGTAGTAAATTGACTGTTTTACCCTTACTTTTTTTTTGTTAAAATTTATTAACCTAATTTAACTACTAACTTAACATCTAACCTAAATTAAATAATCCTAACAACTCCCTCCCTTTTTATTACTCTCAACCACCTATCTATCCATTTACCCTAACTCACCGACATAAAACCCCCCCTTTTTTCTCGAAACTTCCAGCTTCCTCTTCGTTTTCCCCAATTTTGCGATGAACCCTAATTTTTTGTGATCCCATTTCTGCATCTTTCTTCTTCGTTTCTTCGTGGTTCTTCGATTCTTGGTTCCTAGATCTTATGGTTGTTGTTATTTTCATATAAATCCCCCCCCCTTATTCGTCTTCTCT
>SNQN01008978.1:0-24597 GCA_008642245.1 Bassia scoparia | reverse complement strand
TTCTGATATTATATATCGGGAACGGAGGGGAAAGATGGGTGTCCCCTCTTAATGACCTTTAACCTTAATTGAATTTTAATTTTTTGAATTGAAGTGCCTAAACTACCCTTTTCTTATTATGAGATTTAAAATCAAAATTTATTTATTATGTGACTAATTAGTACAAAGACTAAATCAATGACATTAGTCCAAATATGATGAAAACATATGGTTAATATTAATTCTGTTACATTTATTTACAAACTAATTACAATTGATAAATTGGGCTATTAGTATGACATTTAATTTATACATTCTATATAATCATTTTAATGAATATTACATTTTATACGTCTAAGCCGCATCACGTGCACATATAAACTAGTTAAACAATATGCACGTTGTGTGTTTAACCAATTTTCCTAAAACGAAAAAAAATACAGTTCGGGAAATAACGGATCCTTCTCTTGTTCATCCCTCTCCTCTTCCGGATAATCCGATCAACTCTTACCAAAGTTAATTGAGCACTTCATTAATCATCCGATTAAGGTTTGACTTTTTTCATCATATCAATATGATATACTAAATGCTTTTTTCTCATATTAAGTTTTTATACTCTTTTGTTTCCCTTTGATTATAATATGTTTATATCTTTGTTAATGTATTTCAAATTTACGCCTATTTTGGTGGTGCTCTTAATTATTTGTCCAAAGTTTACTATTCTTGCTCTTGTATATTGTTTCTTAAATCATTCACAAGTTCATGATTGAGTGTAGTACCGCTCAATTGGAATTGAATGATTTAATTAGATTATTTGTTTTAAAAGTACGTTGATTATTTAACGAAACCAACGTTCTCCCATGAATGTATCTTATAGGAAGAAGTTGTCTTATAGTCCCTAAAAATGAAAAGGAGCAAACTAGTATGTGTTTGTCATTTTGTGAAATGCGTTGATGTAATGACTCATGATATGATTCGGAAGTTTTTAATCTTTAAATAAGACCTTGGGAAACAGCGAAAAGAAATCAAAGGTATGAGTTGATTAGTGATGTCGAATTCTCAAATCCCGATCACTTCTTTTTGGGAGATGTGAGGATATTAATACTTCGTTTACTCGCGGTATTAGTTTTAGGGATTTAAAAAATTTACTGTTATTGAAGGGGTAATCTGAACCGATAACCACATAAGCTATTAATGGCCTGTTATATTAACCTCACATAAACTAAACATGTAGTCGTGCTCACATTGCATGGTTGATTGTGCTATAGTTTCGTTATAGTAGTTAACTAGTCGAATCTTCTTGAGCTATAACTTTGCCCTTTGTTGTTAAGAGCTGTAGCTTGTGGTTTGAATCATTGAAGTTCGGGTTTTTCGTTTTACCAATTTCCACATTATTGTGTATGTATTTCAGTTGGGAATCTTGGGATTTCGAATTTAGCCTCCATGAACAGAGAGAATGGGGATACTGGCGATAGTGGACAGCKWCTTGGGACTTGGAGAAGCAAACTAGTCACAAATTATCGGTATTACATGGATAGATCTGCTCCTCACCAGTTGCGGAGATGGCTTGGGACTTTGGGGGTGGCAATGATCTATATTCTGCGAGTTTATTGGGTCAAAGGATTTCATGTTGTGTCCTATGGTTTGGCTACCTATGTGTTAAATTTGCTGATTGGGTTTTTGTCACCAACTGTTGTTCCAGAGCAGGATGTAKCAGATGTACTTTCCTCTCCGGGCAGAGATAATGATGAACATAAACCTTTTGAGAGGCGCGTGAATGAGTTCAAACTTTGGTAATGCATGTATATCCCTTTTTAAGATCATGGTTAATTCCTTTGTGTGCTAGTATAGATTGCCACAACAATGCTTGCCTTGTCCTCAAATCACTATCATCTACCTCCCTTTTGTGTTCTTCATACTTATTCTGCGTATTCTAGTATATTCTGCAGTATATCCATGTAAAGGATGTTTTATGTTTTTCTGCTTCTTATCAAATTGTTCTGCCTCATTGAATCGAATTTCATTGGTTATTTACTTATTTTAATGCCTGACCGGTTCATTTTCCTTGTTGCCAAAGAGGGAGGTTGTCTTCTCTTCATGATATTATTACTATAACCACGGGTTAAGATATACGAAGTACTATTAAGGGAAGCATATAGGTTTTTTTTTTTTTTTGTTTTAAATTTTTAATTTTTTAATGAAACAAGGGGAGCGATATTTAAAGGAGTACATAGAGAAAAAAAAGTAAAATTGAAGCTGGAAAAATAGTGTAGAAAATATGCTTCTGGTAAGTGTTGACTGTTGAGTGCTCTGATGGAATGGGATTTAGCACTTTCCATACGAGCTTAACTTTTATTTGGTATAATGAATCTTGAGAGCTGTAGACGCGTCATGCTAATCACTAAGGGTCTGTTTGTTGTAACAAAGTAAATAAATAAAAAAAAAATCAGATAGAGAAAGGAAAGGAAAAATAAACAGAAATCCCTCAATACCTAAATACTTAATGTGTTTGTTTGAGTTGTTCAAAATTTTCCCGACATTTTGTTCTATCCATCTTTTCAGCCTCCAACAGCTCAAGCCACTGCCTTCCTTCCCACTTAACTCCTAAGAGTCCCAATGACCCAACAACTTATCATCCACTTATCTAACTATCATAGGCTCACTGCTCACCTTAATTATGAAGAGCTCAGTGTAAGTCAGTAGTCATCACTTGCTACCTCTCGCTATCAACCTAAGCTGCTAGTCAAGATTAATACAATGTTGGGGACCAAATCAATAATTTCACCTTTGGTGGTGAATTTGGGGTGTAAAGGTACAAAGTACAAACCCACCCCTAAAAGTTAAGATCTAGGCGTAGTTATGTTGGAAACTACACTTCTTGCTCTTTTTGGATAAGAAGTAAATTTGATACTTTTCTTTGTCCTATCTTCAGTGGTTGTTAGGGGGCTGTGCTTGGTATCTGTTTGAAGCTTGTTTAGGTGTCATATATAGAATAGGATGAAGCCAAAATTTAAGGTTGGGTGGGGTTTAGTTGTGAGTTTGTGTGGTCTGTTTGGTGATTGTTAAGTCTCAAATATTGCCCTTAGGTGGTTGTGAAGTTGGTTGTTGGTTATCAGCTTGAGGTTGTTCTTGTGGATGTTGGTGGAGGTTGTTGAGCTAATGGAGGCATATG
Source organism: Bassia scoparia (assembly GCA_008642245.1). NCBI lineage: Eukaryota > Viridiplantae > Streptophyta > Magnoliopsida > Caryophyllales > Amaranthaceae > Bassia > Bassia scoparia. Next base: position 21,446 of record SNQN01008978.1, on the reverse strand, counting down.
GTTATTGCCGTTATGGTATGAATATTTGTTCTCAAGTGAATTGGATACATTTAGTATATAGAGGAGGTAAATTGTCTTTCATGTGTTGTGGAATAGAAGTCTTCGTATCTTAATCAATTTACTTAATTTGATTCAACGCTATTAGTGGTGAAGGTTTCCAGTTCATATCACCGTTGGCAACTGACTGCATATTTTTCGTGTGTGACTTACCCAAAACCTTATGGCATGAGCTGATGATAGCCATGCACCCACTGTGTCCGTTTATCTGAAGGCATCTCTTTTACAAGTGGATTAACTGCTTCAACCTCCGTTAAGGTCTTTGGTTCAGTGCAGTTAGGATTAGAGTGGCGGTAAAGTTGGTGGGCACAGTGTAGAGGAGTTTATGGTTTTTTATGATTCCTTGGGGGAGCAGTAGCAATTAGTTTGAACTCTTGAGGGAGATAGAATATTCTACAACTGAATTGGGGGAGTTAAATTTCTATCACTCTGCTTAAGGGAAACACAGAGTTGATAATTTACCTTCCCCTTGCAATCAATACGTACTGAATTACTGTTCATTTGCTATCGGTATTGCATTCTACATATTTTCGTCTATTCATTATGTTAATTTTTTTTGGTTAATCAAACTATTGACTCTGTTGTAATATGATATAGTGCTAATATAGCCTGATATGACAAAGTATTAGTACATGGATGTACAATAAATTTACTGTACATCAGATTATAGTGACTATTTTGGTTAATATAGTAACCTTTTTTATCAATATAGTGACCCTATTATTTATCACTATATTGATGTACATTGAGAATGTGGTGACTATATTGATATATTAAGGTCCTATTAATATTAAAGGGTAACTATATGTTTGATGTAATAAATTTTTGTACATCCGATGCATACAATACACTTCTGTACTGAATATAGTATATACCCCGACGACTGTGTGAATTAACACTATATATTTTATCTCAGGGGCGCTGAAGCATCAGCGAAGCCTTTATAGTTATTTGGTTAACCTTGTATCCGTGTTGATGTCGGTGTTCTGGCGCAATATGTCAAGCTACTGGTTTTTCTCTTGATGCTCACAATGAAGCGTCAAATTGTCCATATGATCAAGTACAATTATAATCCAATTCCATGCAAACCTGTGGATCTTTCTTACTTCTAATGAATGGATTGTTGAACTTTATTTATCTTGAACATATTTATCATTGATACACGGTCAGCAGCTTTTCTAGCTGTTGTAACTACTATATGCTCTACATCATTTTGTTACAACTCTTACAAGTGCTAACTACCTACGTTTCTAATTGGAGGCTTTTCCTTCTCTTGAATTTCCCTGCAGAATAAGGGATGAAGTCGTCGGCTAGGAGCAGTCAGCGGTGAATACACCTGTAATATATCTGCACGATCTCTTTGCTTGTGGCTTGTTAATTGTTTTAGTCACGCCTGCAGCAGAAACTCTTGCTTACTTATTGTAAAGAGGGTTTGTACATATGAAATCACGTTGTTTTATTTTCTTTAATCTCTACAAGTATTATGCGTATGTGTGTATCATTTTTTTTTCTTTTTATCTAATAAATCCGGCTGTTTGCTAGTCGTGATTTAGTTCAAGTTTTGTCCTAGAAAGCATCATATCCTGATTGATGTTCTGGACATTGCATGATTACAAGTTTTAGCCATGACCTGTAATTATATGTGCAATTGTGCAGAGCTTAGACAATGCAGTAATATTTGCAATTTCGCATATTGCAATGAGTCAATTTGAAATTCTTCAATTGTGAAAATAATAAATTGAACTTGTTCAGATGATGTGTTGCATAAATTAATTGAATACAACGTTGATCATAAGTTACATATTCGGTGGAAGTCGGACTCGATAATTCAAGTATTTTTTCATCAATCTGAGAAATGGTTTAGTCAAAGATTTGCTTATCAGGTAAAAAAAAAACCCTGAAAAAATGCAGGGTAGGAGGAAAATGCCATCAGAAAGATTGTTTCCATAGAATTCTTCCCGAGCGAAGCGAAAGCTGGTGATGGTATTTTAGAAAAATACTTTCACGTCTGGTAATTTGATTCAGGATGTTGCAGTTCAGGTCAGAATTCTCTCCACCTTTTGATCATCCTAGAAAGGTTGTCTTCATTAAATTTATTGAAGATTGTTTTTGGATGAATGTACCTGTAGCGCTTCTGGTCTGTCATATTTGTTGTAGTGATTGTGGTCAGTTTTTTTCACGAGTACTTACATCAGGTTGAAGTTCATTTCGAATGCAATCAAATCTTTCTGGTCATTAGAACGTTGGACACTTCAAGTGGAAGCAATTTGCAAGCAGACAGAATCTGCACAAGTAGGTACTACGAAGTATATGGATCTTTGAATTTTTAATATTAAGTTGCATTGATTGGTTCCCTTATATGATATTAGTGCCGGCTTCTTACTAACTTTTACACTATATCTGCTGCATCTTATCAGAGGCTAAAAATAGTAATATGTTTCCATCTGCTCGCTTGTTGTAGTTGAAGTGTCAGCCTGTTCTTTTCTCTGCTTTGGTAAATTATCTTCCTTAAACTTGAACTTTTTTCAAATTGTGCTCTAATGTCCAACTTGGAAAGTAAGATTAATTTTTCTCTTCCCATTAATTCAACTGTGTGAAATAAGTTTACATTCATTTGCGTTATTAGCAATTATACTGTGGCAAATTTGGTTTCCACAAATTCAGAGGTATTAGGTGGTATTCAGTGTTCATCAGAGCTCTATTCTGCTGTTGTATTTACTTATAGATGTAAGCATCACAGTCTTGGTCAACCTTCTTGTTAGCTTAACATGTGTGACAATTGACTAGTTAGTTGAATCAATATTACGACTTCGCGCCAATGCTATAAACTGTATTAAAAAAAAGTGGTAGTTATGACTTATGAGAATGAGTTTTGTACATATGATGGTGTTATTAAATCGAATAGTATCCGAGTACTTGATGTTTGGCAAGACTTTTAGAATATCAAGACATCGTCAAAGGTGTGCAATGGAAATAAAAAATGTCAAATGTTGCAATTTAATATAGATGAATGGTGTAATAAAATACTGTACCTTGCTTTGATCATATCTTACATTCTTATAAAATTTTATTATTGAATTGACCATCTCATGCTTAAATTCCTGCTAGCTTAACACATACAATTGATACAAATCTATTATTATTAAGTATGCTTATGCTAAAATAAGTTTTAGAAATGCCGGTGATTGCGATATGATTGTATAAAGCAAGTATGAATAGAACTTTGTTGAGTTACTTTTTCTGGTTTATCTTGTACAAATTTCAAAAGTAAGATATTTGAATTATTAGGCAAGGTTTTCACATTGCATACAATTTTGAGATTATTGATGTTTGACTTTCTTGTTACTTGTAATATCCTGAATATTTAATCTTTCTAGTACTCCTACCATGGAATAACAAGAAAAGTTGTGCAATGATCAATGAAATTTCTTGTGCAGAAATGGATCGACTATTTCATGCAGCTCAGACAGGGGATGTTGAGGAATTGCAACGACTGCTAGCCAAAAATCCCTTTATCCTGCATGAACTCCCATTTATAAGTTCTCAGAACCCGTTACATTTTGCTTCTGCTGCTGGGCACTTGGATTTTGCGAGGAAAATACTGGAATTGAAGCCTGAATTTGCTAGGCATTTGAATGAAGAAGGATACAGTCCACTACACTTGGCATCTGTTAATGGACACYRAGATATAGCYAGAGAGATCATCAAAGTTGACTCAAATATTTGCCGGCTTGCAGGTAGAGAAGGGAGAACACCTTTTCATTTCGCAGTGCTYGGAGGGAAGGTTGACGTGGTAAGCGAAATGCTAGCTGATTGTGAAGAATGCATGGAGGATGTGACAGTGCAGAAAGAGACAGCTTTGCATCTTGCGGTTAGATACTTTCAGCTTGAGAGTTTGGGAGTATTGTTGGAATGGACGAAGCAGATGAACYAAGAAGATATTCTGAATTGGAAGGATGAACATGGGAATACTATATTGCATGTTGCTATCTGGAAGAAGCGCAGACAGGCAAGTCTTATCATACACTTTGCTGTAATTATTCGATCTTTGTTCATTTTACTAAGTTTATTTGCTGCTTCAAAATCAAATCTGGATCTTTGTCACCTGTCGAGTTAATATCTTGATTTATGCAAAACAAGCAATTGACTTGGCCCTGGGGGGTTAAATCTTCAAATACTCTTGTGACTTGCATTTCTTTCCTTTTTTTCTTTTTTTGGTTGTTGAAATCTTCAAATACAATTGGATTTAGGTTGTGGAAATGCTTTTAAGAGACYGTACCAGAATTCTGGAAGTAAATGCAATAAACAACAGTGGTTTGACAGCAATGGATTTGCTATTAATATTCCCAAGTGAAGCTGGTGACAGAGAAATTCTGGAAATACTTCAGGGTGCTGGGGCATCAAAAGCTCAAAATCTTACCCTGCACAACACAACTTATTCCTCACCAGCAGCTCTTGATCCTCCGTTAAACGACAGTTGTTCGAAGGATCTCATTGACTTCTTCAAATTTCATGATGGAAGAGACTCGCCAAGTGATGTTCGAAGCACACTATTAGTCATAGCTGTGTTGGTAGCAACAGCAACATACCAAGTTGGTATCAGCCCCCCAGGTGATGTATGGCAGGAGGACGATAAAGGTCATCTTGCGGGGACTTCCATCATGGGAACTCGTGACTTGGTGTCATACATTTTGTTAATTTCGTGCAATTCCATCGGATTTAATGTCTCTCTTTACATGATATATGCTTTAACAAAAAAATTCCCGTTACAGACAGAGCTTCAACTTTGTCTCTTTGCTTTGTACATGACATTCAATGTTGCTGTAACAGCTACTTCGCCTAAAAGTGCAAGAGTGTTCACGAATGTGTTCACTTCAGTATTGCCTACTGTTGTGCCTCTGTCCTGCGGTTTTCTCCGGAAGTACAAAGTTATGGAGCGTCTTGGGCGCATAATCCGCATAATTAGAGGAGAGAGTTGAAATGTGGTGCTGAAGATGAACTAACTTATCAGACTTTATACTAGTCGGGACTCGGGAATTTCATCATGTAGTGGCTGTTGTAAATAATACTAACATTTTTTAAGCATTATTGTTTATGCTTCTTATCATCTACTTTATCAATTTATTTATTTAAGAGATATGATAGTAGTTTTCGAATTCGCCATCTCATGCCTTGAAATTTTGCTGCCTGAACATCTGTATTATCTCAATTTCTCTGCTTAGCAATCTGACCAGCTGTTCAGGAATTGTATCAACTGCTAGAAGAAAATTCCGATGATTATTCATCGGGTTCCACTCATAAGTTCTGAGAATCCTTTGCATGTGTCTTCTGCAATTGGGCACTTGGATTTCACAATAGAACTTCTGAAACTGAAAGCAGACTATGCTAGTCAGTTGAATGCAGAAGAATATAGCCCATGCCATCAAGCATCAGCAAATGGGCCACAGAAGTTGTGAAGGAGATCATCAAAGCTGACCCGGAACTTTGCCGTCTTGAAGGAAGAAGAAGGGACTACACCTCTGCATCTCGCAATTGCTAAGAGGAAGGGTTGACGTCATAAGCGAAATGCTAGCAAATTGTGAAGGATGCTGGAGGATTTGACAGTGCAAAAAGAGACTGTTTTGCATCTTGCTGTCAGAAACTTTCAGGCAGGGAGCTTGCAGGTCTTGTTGGAATGGATTATGCAAATGAACAAAGAAGAGTTATTGAATAGCAAAGATGAAGGCAGGCAAGTCTTAAAAGTACTTCCTCTTTAGTTATTATCAATTTATCATACAAGCATGTTTGCACAAATCCAATATACAGCAGTATCTTTTGAACTACTAAACTTTATGTAGAAGTCAGTTTCATTTTCAGACCTGACAGCATACAATCCTGCTGTAATTTTCTTAAATTATGTGGGAAACAGCGAGATAGTTGTGACTAGTTTTTGCTTTCATGAAATCAATTAATCAAGCAATGAATACAGGTTCTCGAATTACTCATACAAAAAGGTATCAGAATGCTAGAGATAAATGCCGTAAAACAACTGTGGTTGACAGCACTAGATTTGCTATTCATTTTCCCCGGTGAAGCTGGTGACAGAGAATCCAGGATATACTTCAACGTGCAGGGGCACGAAAGCTCAAGATCTTACTACCCAAACATAATACAGCGGCACTTCAAATTTCATGATGGGAAGAGACTCCAAGTTATGTTCGAACGACACTCTAGTCATAGCTGTATTTGGTGGTAACAGCAACCTATCAAGTGGGTATGACCCTCTGGTGATGTATGGCAAGATGAAGACAAAGGCATATTGTGGGACTTCGATCATGGTTTCCATAATGGCTTCGCATATCATTCTTGATTACAAGTAATGTCATTGGATTTAACGTCTCTCTCTACATGATTGCTACATTAACAAGTAAATTCCGTTAAAGACAGAGATTCAGATTTGCTCATGGCGCCTCTATTACATGACATTTAATGTGACTGCACCTGCTATCGCGCCAGTTAGTGCCATGACTTTCACACAATCTTTCATATATGCATTGCCTGCCACAGTGCCATGSACCTTGGAGTTGCTTCGTAGATACAGAGTTTTTCAACAAATTAGATGCATATTTCGCACGATTCTATCTCTTAGGTAAAGTGCTATACCCCAAGTTCTCACTCAATGTATGAAAAACTGAGAATTATTTGACACCAAAATGAGGAAGGAAGCTGGATTGTTCACTAAGAAAAGGAAACAATACAACGCCGCAATACATATAATATTACAATCACTTTCCACCAAATATTTCAACTTTCAGACAATTCTATTATTTATAGTCCTAGGTTAAAAGATTCCCCTTCCCTTTCATTCATTGGTTCAGCACACAAGCTTACGTGTCCAGCTACTCAAGCCCAACTCCATTTCGTTTCTTGTTACGGCGTGAGTACGTATAACGGAGTGGTGGTTTAGGAGGGTGCATAGCAATACCCCCCTCCCAAACAGCCATCTTGTCCTCAAGATGGAACTCAGGAAAGCGAGCAGCCACCATGACAGCTTCTTCCCAAGTGGCTTCAAACTCAGGTAAGTTGAACCACTTAATCAGCACCTCCTGAGTGGGACCTTGAGGGTGATTGTAAGCTCGAATTCCCAAAAGTTTCTCGGGAGTAACCACAAGCTCCATGTCCTCTGAAAATGGGGGATGCGTCGTGGCAGTAGGAGGGGCAGATCCATTTGCCAACTTAAGTTGTGAGACATGGAAGACGGGGTGTAGTCTGGAAGTTGGCGGAAGATCGAGTCGATATGCCACCTGGCCAATACGTTCCAGAACCTGGTACGGCCCGTAATAACGAGGAGCCAGCTTTTCGAATGGCCTCCTAGCCAATGATTTCTGCCTGTAAGGCTGCAGTTTCAGAAAAACCATACTGCCCACATCCAGCTGAACTTCTCTCCTTTTCGCGTCCTCAATTCCCTTCATCCGCTGTTGGGCCCGAGCCAATTGGACCTTAAGGTCGTCAAGAATGGCATCCCGATGTTGCAATTGCTCTTCCACAGACCCCACAATGGTCTGCCCATGTCCCATTCGAACCAGAGGGGGTGGGTCCCGTCCATACAAAGCTTTGAAGGGAGTGATTTTTGTGGATGTGTGGGTGGAGGTGTTGTACCAAAATTCTGCCCATGGTAGCCATTTGGCCCATTGTCGAGGTTGCCCACTTGAGAAACACCGAAGATAAGTCTCCAAAGCCTTGTTAACCACCTCACTTTGCCCATCCGTTTGAGGGTGATAAGCCGTGCTCCTTTTGAGATTAGTGCCTTGTAGCTTGAACAATTCCCTCCAGAAAAGGCTCATAAAGATTTCGTCACGGTCGGACACAATCGAAGCGGGAAATCCGTGAAGCTTCACCACTTCTTGCACAAATTTGGCAGCCACTGTCACCGCGGTATAAGGATGTTTAAGCCCAATGAAATGCCCATACTTGGTGAGTCGATCCACTACCACCAAAATGGAATCGTAGCCATGAGACTTGGGGAGAGCCTCAATGAAATCCATAGTAATTTCATCCCAAACTTGAGTTGGAATCGGGAGTGGTTGTAAGAGACCCGCTGGACTTTGAGATGATGTTTTGTTCCTTTGGCAAATCAAACACGACTTGACATACTCAGCAATGGTGCCTTTCATACCAATCCAATACCACTCCCGAGCTGCCCATAGGTACGTTTTCAGCTCCCCGGAGTGCCCCCCTGTAGGCCCATCATGGCACATCTTCAATATCTCCGAGATAATGGGCGACTTTGGAGGTAACACCGTTCTCCCCTTAAAGAGTAGGCGGCCTGACTCAACAGTAAATCCTACTTGTGAAGTAGTTCCATCCATACATCCTTGCTTCAACTCAAGTATATACGGGTCTTTATCAAGTATGTCTTGGATCTTTCCCCAATCAATGCCATGAGTCGTAGCCACCCCTTGTAATTCCACTACCGGAGGATCCCTCTGGGACAACGCATCCGCCACTCGGTTGGAAGTCCCCGGTTTGTATTGGATCACGAAATCGAACCCCATTAACTTAGACACCCACCTTTGGTACTCCACCCCGACTTCTCTTTGCTCCAACAAGTGCTTGAGGCTTTGTTGGTCCGTTTTCACCACAAATTTTCTGCCCAAGAGATAGGGTCGCCATTTGAGGACGGCTAATACAATAGCCATTAGTTCCTTCTCATAGATTGATTTGACTCGTCCCCTTGGGCCTAAGGTCCGACTGTAGTAGGCAATAGGACGACCCCCTTGCATTAGAACCGCTCCCAAGCCAAACCCCGACGCATCTGCCTCAACCACGAAATCTTGGGAGAAGTCCGGAAGAGCCAAGACGGGAACAGTGGTCATGGCCTTCTTAAGCTCCTCAAATGCCGTGGCAGCCCCCTCACTCCACTGAAATTGATCTTTTTTTAGCTGCTCGGTGAGCGGTGCCGCAATCTTGCCATACCCGGCCACAAACTTGCGATAGTACCCTGTCAATTCTAGGAAACCCCTCAAGTCTCGAACACTACGTGGAGTCGGCCAATCTGTCATTGCACGAATTTTGTCTTGATCCACAGATACTCCGTCGGCTGAAATGACATGACCCAAGTACGAAACCATTCTTGTCCCAAATTCACATTTCTTCCAATTAACATACAAAGAATGTTGTAATAGAACAGACAGCACAGTAGCCACATGATTCACATGAGTAGATTCATCCTTACTATAAATTAGAATATCATCAAAAAATACTAACACATACTTGCGCAAGTAGGGTCGGAAGATATCGTTCATCAAGCCTTGAAATGTTGCTGGTGCGTTTGTCAATCCAAAGGGCATTACTAAGAACTCATAGTGGCCCTCGTGAGTTCGGAAAGCGGTTTTGGGAACATCCTCTTGTTTAACCCGTATCTGGTGATATCCCGACTTTAGGTCCAATTTAGTGTACACCGCCGACCCAAAAAGTTCGTCCAAAAGCTCGTCGATGACCGGTATGGGAAATTTATCAGGCACTGTCTCGCGGTTCAAAGCTCGGTAATCGACGCAAAAACGCCAAGCCCCATCCTTTTTCTTCACTAACAAAACAGGACTAGAAAATGGACTTGTAGAGGGCCGAATTATACCTGCTGTGAGCATCTCCCGTACTAGCTTTTCGATCTCGTCCTTCTGCATTTGGGGGTACCGGTACGGCCGCACATTGACGGGATCACTGCCATGTTTCAGGACAATGGCATGGTCTCGGCTCCGGTTGGGAGGGAGACCCGTGGGGTTCTCAAACACCAAGGAATGTCGAGATAAGACTTCCTTAAGGAACTCAGGAACATTAGGACCCACCTTCGAATCCTCTCTCGGCTCAGCCACCTGATTAATTTCCACTAAAATTCCCCCTTTCTCCACCTGCAAGTTTCGCACCATAGCTCGGAGTGAAACTTGTGTGCATTCGTAAGCCGGTTCACCCTTCAATTCCACCATTTCATCCCCGTGTCTGAACTGCATTTTGAGTAATTTCCAATTCGTCGTGACTTCACCCAGCCCTTGTAGCCATTGGACCCCAAGTATTAAATCCAAGGACCCCAAATCGAGTGGAAGAAAGTCCTCGATGATGGTGGTGCCCTGTAACAGCAGCTGAACCCCCTTACACACCCCCGTACCTCCTGTGATGGTGCCGTCCCCCAACGAGACCCGAAAATCTGACGTCGTACTCACCGGAATCCCCAATTGCTGGACCACCCGTTTCGATAAGAAATTATGGGTGGCCCCGGAATCAATCAACACCAACACTTGCTCACTCCCAATCGTACCCATTAGCTTCATTGTGCGCGGCTGAGTGAATCCGGCAACCGATCCCAGAGAAACTTCCACTGTTTGAATTTGGGCCTCCTCCGACGATTCCCCTTCCTCCTCCGGCGCGTCCTCCTCCTCATCCGTCTCCCCAACCACCAATAAACTCAGCTCCCTTTTTGGGCACCGATGGCCCACCTCCCATTTCCCATCGCACGTGAAGCATAGGTTGTTTTCACGGCGATGTTTGAGCTCCGATGGAGTCAATCGTCTTGTGTTTTGGGGTTGAGTACTTGTTCGGTTGAATTGACTCTTGTCAAATGAAGTTGGGTTAGGTGCATTGAGTGGGGCACGTGAGGGAGGTGGTGCTAAGTACTGTTGAGTTGAATTAGAGGGCCCCAAATTTCCAACTGGACCCTTGTAAGTGTGAGTTGATGGTGTAGCAATATTGGGCCGGCCCATTGCAAAAGAGGTACTGCTACTGGGCTTTGTGTAGGTGGGCCTTATGTGTCCTTGGTAGCTTAACTTGTCCTCAACCCTAGTAGCCAGATCCATAGCCTGATCCAAGTTGCGAGGCCCCATAACCCTCACCTCGGCCCTTATCTCCTTTTTTAGCCCAGTGATGAACTGACCCAATGCTAAAGCCTCTGGAACATTCTCCAAAGGAGCCAACATCTCGATGAAACGCCGACGATATTCAGTCACTCCCGCCGTTTGCTCCACCGAGAGCCATTGCTCGTGGAGAGATCCGGCGCCGGTTGTTCGAAACTGCCGTAACAGTAGAGCCTTCAACTCCTCCCACCTTCCGATGGGTCGACGGCGATTCTCGTATTGGTACCACGACAAAGCTTCCCCTTCGAAAGCCACCACCGCGGCTTCCACCTTCTCCTCGTCGGAAAGGCGATAAAAGTTGTGGAACTTCTCAGCCCGCAAAATCCACCCATCGGGATTTTGCCCATCAAAAACAGGAAGATCCAACTTCCTATTGCGTCAGTTGGAGTGCCCTCCGCCACCACCGGTGGGACCGTAATCCCCCATGAAGGGCCTTCCTTGGTCGTAGCGATGGTGGGCTGGGGTGCTGAACCCAGGTGGTCCATCGCCACTACCTCCTCGACCAAGGGTGAGCATCATCGCTCGCATCTCATCCCTCAGTTTAGCACTATCCGCTGTCACGTGGTTCACCACCGCCATCACATCCTCCTTGAGCTGGCGGTTAGCCTCCTCGGAGTGGACCCGGAACTGTTCAGTCCGAGCTATCTCTTCCCGCATCATATCTCGCAGTTCTCCTAACTCCGCCTCCATGGACTCGATCCGATGACTCTGCGTCGGCGGCATGGCTACCACGACGCCGGTGACTGTGGCTCTGATACCAAGTTGCTATACCCCAAGTTCTCACTCAATGTATGATTCAAGAAAAATAAACAAACTGAGAATTATTTGACACCAAAATGAAGCTGGATTGTTCACTAAGAAAAGGAAACAGTACAACGCCGCAATACATATAATATTACAATCACTTTCCACCAAATATTTCAGAATGCACAAACTTTCAGACAATTCTATTATTTATAGTCCTAGGTTAAAAAATTCCCCTTCCCTTTCATTCATTGGTCCAGCACACAAGCTTACGTGTCCAGCTACTCAAGCCCAACTCCATTCCGTTTCTTGTTACGGCGTGAGTACGTATAACGGAGTGGTGGTTTAGGAGGGTGCATAGCATAAAGTTGAAATGAGGAGCTYTATTTGACTAAGTGATAAATTTACGATCCTTACACTGCTGTATCCATAATGCAGATAGAATTTCGAGTATGATCCTATGTTTAGATAAATAAATCAATTCTGGAAACTTTACAAAGTCCTGGGTCAGACTGAGCCAAAAAAAAAGGGAGTCTCCGATCAGACCAGGTACTTACAGCATAGCAGTGTGTACAACTACAAGTCTACAACCATGATAATCTATTATAACTATCACAACCAATAAAATAGTAAACTGYAAGGGAAATGTTTGAATCTGACAGTTAATGTTACACATTTTATACTCAACCTTTTATTGACTCTTCTTTCTATTCACTTTGCCCCTTCTAATTCATTAGTCAGCCAAAAAGTTTGGTTACAAACACTTGGGTTTCCCAACATTGAATCTGCACAACAGGTTCACAATTGATGAATGATCTTTAATTTTGCTACAAAGATGAACAAACTGTTTCAAATCGCGCAAAGAGGGACTGTTGAGGAATTGCACCAACTGCTAGCAGAAAATCCCACTATTCTCCATCAYGTKCCGGTTGTAAATTCTGAGAATCCTTTACATGTTTCTTCTGCAATCGGGCACTTGGCTTTCGCAGAAGAGTTACTGAAACTGAAGCCAGATTATGCTAGTCAGCTGAACGAAGAAGGTTACAGCCCCATYCACATAGCATCAGCAAATGGGCACATAGATGTTGTTAAGGAGCTCATCAAAGTTGACCAGGAACTTTGCCGTCTTGGAGGAAGAGAAGGGACAACACCTCTGCATCTAGCGGTGCTAAGAGGGAGGGTTGATGTTATACGCGAAATGCTAGAAAATTGCYAAGGATGCCTGGAGGATTTGACAGCGAAAAAAGAGAGTGTTTTGCATCTTGCTGTTAGAAACTTTCAGGTTGGGAGCTTGCAGATCATGTTGGAGTGGATCATGCAAATGAACAAAGAAGAGTATGAATAGCAAGGGCATGATATGGAAAATACATCTACATCTTGCAACCTGGAAGAAACACAAAGCAGGCAAGTCTTAAATCTATATCCTCCTTTTCCAATTTCATAATTTAAGGTATTGTTGAACACCAATCCGGAATAGTAATTTTTTGAACTACCTTTTTACAATTGGTGAGTTATTAATAACAAAACAAATATATATACATCATTTTGTGGGGTATAAATCACTAATTAAGCGAATACCATATGTTTATGCCCAAATTCCCTAAGTGGTCAATACAGTTTCAAAAGCACGTCAGCCTTACAGGGTATGCCCCCACGTGTCAGCTTCACAGGTTCGGGTACCGTCCCCAAGCTGTCAACAAGGAGACAAAGTCAAAGATACCGGTTCCTAAGTTTCAAGGAGGTCTAAGTCTAAAGCTCAATAAACTGCCCCACGGTGCCTTAAAAAGAAAGTGAGAACAAGTCAAAATTAGCAGTACATGTCGTCATAACGTCTCCTATTTCCAGCAGTCAGTTACAACAGCATACCCGGATTTCCAGGAAGCCAAGTACATCCCACGAACTTTGTTTCTACCTGCACGAAGCCGACGACGTGAGTTTAGGGCTGAGATTTTATCTCCAACTCCCTGAGACCAGTCAAAGAAGCAGAGCACGTCCAAACACGTTGTCCCAGAAGTGGGCCGAGATTCCAGTTCAACTCCCATAATATTCGGAGAACTACAGCTAGCCTCAGCTATAAAAAAGATCATTCTGCTCACGAAATAAACCACATTCCTTCCTCTCTAAGTCCTAAATATTTCCTATAGTTTTCGTAGCATAGATCTAACCATTCGCAAACAATTGTACATGTAATCAAAACGGGCATTTTCGCCAAATATAGTGGATTGGTGGACTCAAGGCCACCCGCGGTTTTTTACCCTTATTCCTGGGGTTTTCCGCGTCACCATCTTTGGTGTTCTCCCTCTCTTCCCTCTTTCGTTCACATTTAACTTTATTCATTATACCAACGAACCTAGTCTAGCTGCAGTCGTACCAGCTTAAGTCTCACATAGTGTGCAGATTTTTGCATAAACAATTTGGCGCCCACCGTGGGCTGTAGCTATATTTCCATTTCCATTCCCATTTGAACTCCACAAAAACAAACAGTTTACTATGTCATCCGAAGGTAGCCAGAAGATATGGAAGAATTGAACGCTCTCTTGTTGGCAAACCAAAGAAGCACTAACGAAAGTGTTGAGGAAAATCAAAAGCTTGCTGCCGAAACCAAGAGGCTCACCGAAAGGAATCCCAATCGACTAGAAATTCCTAGCTAGCATGCGTAAGGATCTAGCCGAGTTGGCTAAAAGCTACAAGAGGAAAAAAGGTAAGCGAAAATTCAATGTTCTCAGATCTATCCGAAGAAGAAGATCCTTTAAGTGGTTCCGAAGATCAGATAATCAAGACCAAGTTCTAAGAAGATTGTCCCATCTTGGAGGCCCAAAAAGAAAACCTCAAGCTGTTGTCAAAGCTACCAGGAATGCCTACCCCTTTGCCAAGGAAGCTAGAGACGCTACGCTCAGTCCCATTGCAGATGATATAGCTAAGCCATGATCCCGAGAAGCTGAATATCCCCCCTATGCCTAAGTTGAGATGGGACAACCGATCCAGTCGAGCACGTCGCCCAGTACAAGCAAAGAATTTGGCAAGCTGTCATCCGTTCGATCTAATGGAAGCCGTGATGTGCAAGTCTTTCGGCGCAACTCTAGCTGGACCTGCTCTCCAGTGGCTAATAACCTGAAGCCAGTGTCGATAGCTAATTTTTTCTAGCCTTGTTAATATGTTTTATAACCAATTTCAAGTACAGGACCATGAAAAAGCATTCGAGGACTTACATCGCATCACCCAAGAGAAGGGAAACTATTCGAAGCTACCTAACAGGTTCAACAAAGAGATGCTAGCAATCAAGGACTTGGATACTCCTACGGCCATAGAAGCATTCCAAGAGGTTTGATTTATCGTTCTAAGATTGTATTACGATCTAACCAGATACCCATTTCCACCTTCGAAGAAGTGCAACTAGGGTCACGCAGAGATTCGAGTCGAAGAAGGTCAAGCATCCCAAGAACCTGTCACCTAGCTGCGCCAGGTTCCCAGTTGCGCTAGTAGCCCAGCTAAGTCAGGTAGCCTACCTGTGTCATGTAGCGAAGCTGTACCCGAAAGCTGCAATACCCCTCGTCTAAGTATTATCAAATTTAAGTTGCTAAAGTTTATTTGTTTTCAATTGTTGTCTTGAACATTTATTGGAACAGTTGTAGTCTTACTTAAGTTATCGCATGTTAATAATCTAAAGTGCACTCGTTTAAACACATGAAACATTTGCACAAAGTCATGCATACTTGATTTATATTATTACATAGTCCTACGCCATGTACAACGAGACGATTTCATTCGTAAAGACAACTTACACTACATAAAAGCCACATGCGCTAGCTAAGTGGCTAAAAACGCCACCAACGGCTACATACGCCAACTCTATAGGTTTAATCACCAGTTCAATCACCAGGTTCTATAGGTTCAATCGCTAGGTTCTAAAGGTTCATCACCAGGTTCTACAGGTTCGACGTCAGGTTCCCAGTTCAATCACCAAGTTCAACAAGCTCACTCACCACGTCCAGGTTCAATCACCAAGTTCAACGGTTCAGCACCAGGTCCCAAGATCGATCACCAAGTTCGACGGTTCAATCACCAGTTCCCAGGTTCAAACACCAGGTTCAACGGGTTTAGTCACAAGTTCCCCAGGTTCCACCACGAGATCCAACAATTCAAACGACGAAAACGTCAGGGCAAACACATTCGAAGGTTACAGAACACCAGTATGGTCTAGGCACCAGGGCTACAAAACGCCAGCTAAAGGGTCTCAAGCACCAGGGCCAATACGCCAGCTACGAGGCATGCCACCAACACCTAATACGCACGTATGCCATAAAATTACCGACGAATTCTAAGCAAACAAAGCTAAGCGCGTGACCTAGCCGTCGACACCAAGTATACAATGTGACTTAAGCGTCAGTCCAAATTGAAAGCATATGTCCATGACTTTAACTCCGCTGTACAATCACCAGTTATCTAAGCTATTAGTTCTATTGATTGATAAGTTTTCTAAGCTGCAGTCAACTAAGCCACGTGTCTGATACCAAAATGCAAGCATAAGTAAACGTAAAAACATATTACTCGCAATATTATCTAGATTTCAAGTAATTCTCATAGCTTCTATTCACCTTGAAACTTTGTGTTTTGCTCAGCTTGGGAATGAATTCCAAGGTGACCGAGACGACGAGATCTAAGAAGCAACGTTCGGGGCTAAGTCAAGCGTGATGTTCATTTTCCTAATCTCCGCCATGCTTCGATTATGGGGGCTAATTGTTTGCCCAAATTCCCTATGGTCAATCAGGTTTCCAAGTCGCACTTACAGGTAGCCCAACAGTGTCAGCTTCCAGGTTACGGTACCTCCCACTGTCAACAAGAACAAAGTCAAAGTACGGTCCTAAGTTCAGGAGTCTAAGTCTAAGCTCAATAAACCACGTGCCTAAGAAATGGAACAAGTCAAATTAGCATGTACAGTCGTCATAACCGTCTCTATGTTCCAGCAGTCAGTTACAACAGCATACGATTTCCAGGAACCAAGTACATCCCACGAACTTTGTTTCTACACTGCCACGAAGCGACGACGTGAGTTTTAGGGCTGAGATTTTATCTTCAACCCCTGAGACCAGTCAAAGAAGCAGAGCACGTCCAAACACGTTGTCCCAGAAGTGGTCCGAGATTCCAGGTTCAACTCCCATAATATCGGAAGAAACTACAGCTAGCCTCAGCTATAAATAAAGATCATTCTGCTCACGAAATAAACACTTCTTCCTCTCTAAGTCCTAAATATTCCTATAGTTTTCGTAGCATAGATCTAAGCCATTCGCAACAATTGTACATGTATCAACGGCATTTTCGCCAAATATAGATGTGTGGACTCAAGGCCACCCGCGGTTTTACCCTTATTCCTGGGTTTCCGCGTCACCATCTTTGGTGTTCTTCCCTCTCTTTCCCTTTTCGTTTCACATTTAACTTTATTTCATTATACCAACGAACCTAGTCTAGCGCAGTCGTACCAGCTTAAGTCTCACATAGTGTACAGATTTTTGCATAACACATAGGTCTGGAATTGCTCGTGCAAACAGGTAACAGAACTCTAGAGATAATGCGTAAACAGCAGCGTCTGACAGCACAGATTGCTATTCATTTTCCCCAAGTGAAGCTGGTGACAGAGAGATCCATGATATCTTCAAGGTGCAGGGCAGAAAAGCTCAAGATCTTACCATCCAAAATACCATACAGGACAAACTTTTCAAATCCTTGTGGCTCTCCACCAAACACAATTGCTGATTCGAAAGATCTTGTAGAGTACTTCAAATTCACATGGAGAGACTCTCCAAGATGTTCGAACGACAATTCTATCATAGCCGTATGTGGCAACAGCAACTTATCAGTGGTATGAGCCCTCCTGTGGTGTATGGAAAGAATGAGAAAAGGCATTTGCTGGAACTTCCATCTTGGCTCTCATAATTTTAATTCTTACATAGTCTTGATTCCAAGTAATTCATGGATTAATGTCTCCCTCTACATGATTTGCAACTTAACGAGTAATTCCTAAGACAGAGATCAGATTTGCTCTTAGCACATAACACACGTTCAAACACACTGCCCTGCTACTCACCAAATAGTTGCCAGAATTTCACACAAATTTTCACGTCTACTGTCTCAGTGCAGTACCAATGATCTGTTTTTTGCTTCGCAAATACAGAGTTTTCCCCCGAATTACAGCATATTTCGCAATGCTGCTGTCTCGTAGACAAGGTTGAGATGAGTACTGTATTGCTAAGTATACAGGCGACGGATTATATTACTGTGCAATTATAAATCTAACCTGAGGTTGAGGCAAAAATATATGTGAAATAGCATTCATGCCACTTTTCCAGTTTTTTTTTTTATTTTTTTTTTACCATTTTTGTCAAAGTGGGTCCTCAAGATCCTGAAACTTTGTTCATGACACAATCATAATATGATACCTAATATGAGAGTATGATCTGGTGACATGACTGTCATACCTGGAATCATATATTTTGACTTCTTGCCAAAAGAAATCAGTACAGATACAGAAGGTTTAGACATCCAATGCAAATGATTACATAGTTCATTTACCTTGTAATTGAATAACTAATTAAGTATTGGTTACAATGTATAATTACACTAGAATAAATGTATTTACAGTATCAAAATTTCATGATATATCTACAGTGGCTGGCATAGGTGTTTTGTTGAGGTTTAGACTCGACAACCATTCCAATAAAGCTGTGTTAACAAGCTCAGGGACTTCATCATGAGGGCAATGTCCTGCTTGGAGATTTACAACTGTTGTTTTGGGATAAAATTCCTTGATCTTRGCYGCCTTGGCAGGTCCCACCCAGGGGTCAAGGTCTCCCCAGAGAAGTAATAACGGGCAAGAAAGTTGGCTTAAGAGGCTGTTAAGTGTGTATTTCCTTTGGTTTGTCATGAAGCGCGACATCAATCTATCAACAAAGGACCAATATCAGAGTAAGAGCWGAACATCACCCAATGTTAGTCTACAAAAGGCTAATTTGACGACATGTCAACATTTCAGTTAGTAAGAACGCCCAAGCTAGGTACAATTGGATCAAGCCAAAGGCCAACATGAGATCAAGATGTATTTCAATTCGAGTAGGTCGGAATGTCAATATAAATCTAAGACTTCATACAAGTATACTTGATCACGACCTAAAAAATGAGATGTAGATACAATGAAATGGAATAAATTAAAAAACACACCTGTAATAAACCTCTCCAGCTTTAGGGTCTGATGCTGGTTGTGTTATGGATTCAATAAGATAGTCATCCACATTGGAGCTATTTATGTACACCTACACCAAATGAACCCACAACAACTACTCAGTAAAGAAAACTGTTGATGACATTCAGATTCAGGATTATTTAGCTAGAATTAGGTGAAAATAAGGCTATTATGCGGCTCATTAAGGGATAACAGATATAACTATTATGTACAGTATACTAAACTCTAGAAGTTTTCCGAGGAAGACCTATCTACAGAATTTCAGGTTAAGCTAAGAATAAGTATACAAATATCAATTTTGTTATTTAACATCCTGTGCGAGACTTCAGATTTTTACAAAGTTAGCAACTTACACTTTTAAGAACCGATTCTACGCGTGCTGGCTGCTTTGACTGCCAGAATAAAAATCCAAGAACAGCACGCTGAAAAATTTCTTTGAAAGGCTTTATGATGAATTTCTCCAAGGCATTTTCCTCAGATTCTTTGGGTTTGGCATCTGGATCTCCAAACTGTCCGGCAGAGTTTAATAGTACAAGTCCAACGACTTTTTCAGGTAGACTAGCTGCTGTTGCCAGTGCAGTAAAGCCTCCAAGGCTGTGCCAGAGAAAAGCTTCTCATTATATATGCTAAACATGTTCTGTTAGAAGACACTTGAAATAATGAGCTATTTCCTCAATCAATACCTGTTTCCCACTACAACTGCAGGTTCCTTGACTATTTCATTGAGGAAATCAACCACCTGATCCCTCCAGATAATAGCATCATAGTCTACGAGTGCCTTGTCACTCCACCCGAACCCAAGCAAATCTACTGCATAAACCTTGTATCTTTTGGCCAACTCAGGTATGTTGTATCTGCACTCAAAGAAAAAAGAGATCTTATACTCCTGTGTTCAAACTTCAAAGTATCCAACATATTATTGCATATCGTCAATTGATCTAGTCATAGTTCTAGCTCCAAATGAATGCAATTCTCACGTCATAAACTCATAACAGCATATTACAAATTTACCATACTGCAGCTTACAAAAGCCAAGAAGAACAACWTATAGGYAAAATGTCAGTCAAAGCTGCAATGGAAAATTCATCGAAGTGTCTAATTTAGCACAAGCACAAAGACAGAACAAGAAGATACCTCCAATGAAATGCAGAAGCGCCAAATCCATGTACAAGAACAATTGGAGGCCCCTCTCCTTCCACTACATAATGTATTCTGTGATCTCTCCAAGTCCAAAAGTTATATCCCTCTGTCTTGAATGGCAATCTTTCCAACCCTGGGAAGGCAACCATTTTTAACATCATGTTTATTACTTACAAACCTCTGATCGAGCAAATCTAATACCCATGTTCCATATTGAACTACCCACTAATTTTTTCAGCTCATTCTTATTGATCTACCAACTTTAATTTACCCACCACTTTTTTMACACTCTCTCATAAGTCATAACCACATTCGCTCTCCCTTGAAAAAATAACAAATACTCACTTGCACACTCTCCCTACTACTCAAATGTWGATTCTACTGTATGAAATTTATTTAAAACAGTTWTTAGCTTATTCTTAAGTTTTTTTTGCCAAATCATTTTGGGATTAAGGCTTTGTTGAAGTTGGTATACTTAACAAACAAGCTCCCTACAAATTTGTCAAACATGCAATAACTTTAGGGGTTCTAAATGACTCATGATTTTACATATATTCCCAAACATGCAATGAGATGAAAATGAAAACATGATTTTACATCTATTCCCAAATTATTTCCATCCTAGGAAATGTATTTACTTATATTTATTTCACATTTTCACCCAAAGTATATCATATTGCTCATAATTTATGGTCTAGGGGAGTTTTTGGGTTGCAAGACAATAGTTGTCCGTTAAAATTGGCAAATTTGATCACCTTAAGATTTTAACCAACAAAGCTAAACTAACATTCACCCAGAAACATCCTTTATGAGTCCTAATATAGTAATATGACATTGCGTTATTCTATATCATCAGGATTCATCTTTCGTATAGCACAAGTTAAGTATACAACCGTATTACATAAACATCTCATTAAGTAGTATTCACAATCACAACAACCAAAGATTACATAAATCAATGAAATGATTATTCAAGAGTAAAGTCAATAACTTTTCAGATTTTGTTCAATAAAAAGTCGAGTAAAACAAGAAGAGAAGCAGCACCTTGAGCAGGCTTAATTGGAGGAGAAGCAGACTCCATTGCTGAAATTCCAGCAGCAACAATGCCCCTCAAAGCAATACCCCTCCTACTTACTCGTATTTCGTTTTTGCTCCCTTCTTCAATAATAACCATTCATAAAAATTCAATCTTTATTCAATTAGTAACCAGAAATCACAACATTCATGATAAAAATTGAATTGGGGAAACTGTAAACTCACTTGGAAAGAARAATCTTGAAGGAGTGGAAAACCCAGTTGAACGAAGGAAGAAGAGCTGTTTATTGAATGTGAAAACAGGAGTTGATGATGTAAGGCATGATGAAGAAGACGACATTGAATTAATGAAC
>SNQN01008977.1:10021-23833 GCA_008642245.1 Bassia scoparia | reverse complement strand
CTTTTTTGTGAAGCAAGTGTTAATCAAGCTAATTTAATGAAGTCTTGCCTTGATCGTTTTTGTCAGGCCTTGGGTAGTAAGGTCAGTTCGACTAAATCAAGAGTCCATTTTTCTAATAATACGGCTCTTGTGACTCGGGATGCCATTTGTTCCACTCTTAATATGGAACCTATGGATGATTTTGGAACGTACCTTGGTGTTCCKACCATTCATGGGAGGGTAACAAAAACTTCTTATCAATATCTTGTTGATCGAATTGTCGCTAAATTGGGAGGTTGGAAAACGAAGACCCTATCTCTAGCTGGGCGTGCTACGTTGGCTCAATCGTCTTTTGCGACTATGCCTTATTATACAATCCAGGCTGCAAGGGTGCCAAGGGGTGTGTGTGATGAAGTAGACAAGAAGGTGCRTAATTTTGTTTGGGGTTCAACAGCAGACAAGAGGCAGGTTCACCTAGTCTCCTGGCAAACCATTATGCGTCCCAAAGAAGAAGGTGGCCTTAGGTTTAGGTCAATGCGATAGGCTAATTCTGCTTTCTTATCCAGATTGGATTGGAGGATTCTTGCTGAGCCGRATTCTCTGTGGTCCAGAGTCCTTCGGCACAAGTATTGTGCTGGTCGTTGCGATTTGGATATGTTCAAGACTAAGGTTGATGCCTCRAATGTATGGAAAGGAATTGCGGGGAATGTTGATGTCCTTAAGAGAGGTATTAGCATGGCTGTGGGGAATGGTAAGGAAACTTTGTTTTGGAAACATAGGTGGGTTTCTGACACTCCGCTATTTGATCATGCTATTTTTGAGCCCCCTTCTACGGTGATTGACCTTAGTGTCGCTGAGATGTGGGATAATAATAGTGGGTGGCGCCTTGAAATTTTCGGAGATCTTCTTCCAAGTGAGGTTCTGAAACAAATTCATGCGTTTGAAGTCATGGAGGATGAAGAGGCCATCGATAATATCTTTTGGAATGGCTCGCCTCATGGGGGTTTTACTGTGAAATCTGCGGCCAATCTCATTCGAGTTCACGAGGGTAATGTGGGGTTGAGTGATCCGAAATGGGGTAGAATTTGGAAGCTTCAACTCCCACAATGCATCAGATTTTTCTTATGGCTTGTGGTTCATGATCGTTTAATGACAAATGCTATGCGTTTTTTACGGCACTTAACGAWTGATCCGAGGTGCTTGGAGTGTCGTCATGTTAAGGAGAACTTGGTTCATATTCTGAGACGTTGCCTAGCGGCTGCAATCATTTGGAAAAAATTGAATGCATGGTGTATTGATAATTTTATGCACTTAGATTTCYAACAATGGATTGATTTTCATTTGAGGGATCAGTCGAAAGGTTCGAGTTGGCCAATCTTCTTTGCGGGGACCTGCTGGTGGTTATGGCGATGGAGAAATGACAAGAGCTTTAATGGTGATGGGAATATCCCTTTGGATTAGTGTGCTTTCATTATTACCTAGATGCGAGACATTCATAATRCCTTTGACAATAACCATGTTGAGCTGGCTCGAAAGAAGAGGAGAGTGGAGACGTTTGTGCAATGGGAGGCTCCTTCGGATGGGTGGGTTTTACTTCAAATGGATGGTGCTGCTAAAGGGAACCCAGGGCACCCGTCGCGCACACACACACACACATCAAACACATAACACACAACACACACAACACACATAGGTTGACCAAAGGCCAATATCTTTGACAAAAGAGAGGTTGAAATCC
Source organism: Bassia scoparia (assembly GCA_008642245.1). NCBI lineage: Eukaryota > Viridiplantae > Streptophyta > Magnoliopsida > Caryophyllales > Amaranthaceae > Bassia > Bassia scoparia. Next base: position 22,116 of record SNQN01008977.1, on the reverse strand, counting down.
GTCCGACCCGACGCCTTCTAAGGATCCATACTCTGTAATGCAGCCCAAATTTCACATTCAGCATAAGGGCGACACAATCTTTCCCATGCAGTAGGCTCAATGGGGGGAAAATAATTCGAAAAAGTAATTATCCGGAATAATATCACTAGTTTCCTTAGTGAACAAAAGTCTGCCAATTAATTGAGTATTAAGCCCTAATAGCATCCTGATCCAAATCCATTCCCATCATTATCTCGCGCAGGTTTCAATACGATTTCGTTTCCGACAATAATAGTAGATAGATCATAATACCTAGTGTTACGGTCACCATCAGAAATAGCCTGCGCCCTAGACTTCTGGAACCACAAACTCTCCTCCTAATCCAAGACCTTCTGCATTTCCTCCTTAAGCTTAGCTTCCAATTTAAGCAAGTGTTTCGGTCCCCTCAGCCAAAGATCTTTGAATACCTCCCAATCGAGCCAAAGCTCAGATTTCTTACAGAAAATGTTATGGAAAATATTTTTATTCCAATCAGATAGCTCTGAGCAAAAATAAGAAGAAATTCAGTAATGGGTGGAAAATTCGTCCAATTTTCCTCAACAAAAGCATCAAAAATTATCATGATGAATCCACGCCGCATGGAATCGAAAAGGCTTCACAGCCGACGGGATAGGAGCAAAGCCATTCGTATTAATAAGGAGAGGACAATGATCCGAAGCTATCTTCGTAAGATGTCGAACTGCGGCTTCCGAAAACCTCAATCTCCAATCTTCATTAGCCAGTCCCCTGTCAAGTCTAGCCGCCTTATAAGTTGAGGCAGATAAACACGAGACCAAGTAAGGGAGACCCGAGCACCCCAAATCGATTAAGTGCTTGAATCCACCCAATCACTGAATTCCTTGCACCGACGAATCATATCAGCACCTTCAACTCCTTGTCTCTCATCGAGACTGATAGTATCATTAAAATCCCCCGCTAAAAGCCAAGGGCCTCGAACCTAAGTTTCAACTTCTCAAGTTCACGCCAAAGCTCTTTGTTACTAGCAGAATTAGGACAAGCATAAATCGCCAAGAAGACCCATGGCTCCTCCCCTCTTACATTACTCTCTACAGTGATATGTTGAGGGTGATTTACAAGCACAGTGATATCCAAAGCCTCAGACCTCCAAAACATCATATACCACCACTAACCCCTGAGCATCGACCCGAGACGACCAGTAAATCCCATTCTGTCACACATTTTCTGGTCTTGATCTCCGCTAATATGGGTTTCGACCAAGACTAATAAAGAAGGATCATTTATTCGGACTAATTCTTTGATAGCTGCCAATTTGCTACTTATCGCTGAACGTTCCAAATCATTATTTAATTACATATTAAAACAATCAAATTTTGGGAATCTATCTAAAAAAGTGCAAGCGGCGCTTCGGCAATATCGCGAGAAACGCTTCTTTGAGGCCAACATGGTCCCATCGTGACCAATGGCACTCTGATCATGGCCATCAGTTCTGCTTGTTGCAACTTGGTGGCAGGAACGAATTCACTCTGAGAGTTGCGCGATTTGCCACCGCGTGAAACTTGACAAAACCATTGGACCTCATCCTTTGGTCCAATACTACTGTGAACTCCATTATCGATTGAATCTCGAGTTGATAGGAATCCGAGAACCTCGATGCTCGTTCATTCTTACTCCCATAAAACTGATCGGGATCACTAGTGTTTGAACAAGGGATTAGCACTCTTAGGATGTTGGACCACCCCCTCTATCCACAATGGCAGATCAATACCATCTACACCTCCCCACTTTTGTAGTCGAGTAGTGGATAGGATAGTCTCCTTTGGGTGGAAACTTGGAGATAATTTATAGAAGATATTTATCACTTCCCAAAATATCTTGAATAATATATTATTGATGGGAGTATAATCAATGCGCTTGCGTGTTGGTCCCGTTAAATCAACTGTGCTAATAACACTGGCATAGCATGTAGCATAGTGCTAAAATCCTCCACTCAGTGCGCTGATATCCCCTAAAATACTCTCGGATCCCAAAGCAACTGCATCATCAAATGTAAGTCAGTGTCATCTTGGAATTCATCCCACTCCTAGCAATTTCCTTATTTGGTAGCAAAAATTCAGACTCCAATCGTCCATGTCTTGGTCAACCTCTAAATATTAAACCTCGATCATTCGTATGCTTTGATGATTGATCGATCAACAACTCCAATTGAGGCATGCTATACTGATGACATCACTTTCACTTTTCCTTGTCTGTGACTCCCCTTCCCCTGAGGATTTGCACAAGTTTAGTCTGAGACTTTGTGCTTAGATATGCCTCGACGAGTACTTTTCTGAACAAGCATCCACGATCCAAAAAGGATCAACTTCCTCTGGCCTGGCTTTCCATCTCGGCTCCTCCACCTTGTGTTGACCCTCCTTGGCTTTTTAGCCGAATTTCCCTTCTCATCATAAAGTAACCTCCATGTTGCAATCCTGATCCTTGTGTCCAAGCTTTCACACCGGAAGCAAATCAGCTTCAGACCTCATATTGGATTCTCAAAACCCTTCTTTTCAACCGAAATTCTGATAATAACGGCTTAGAGACATCAACCTCAATACTAAAGCGCACAAACTGACCCTACTCATGCCTTTGTATGTTTATCAATACTTATAACTCGTCCAATCTTCGAGCCAATGCGGTGAAGAAAACTTTTGTCAAAGTATTCCATAGAGATTGTTGAATTGGAACCCACGCTGTAGTACTTAATCGGTGCATATCCGCCACAAAATTAGGTACCATTTCCGAATAGTTAAATAACTATCTCCTATCAAGGAACCTGAGTAAGTACAATGGTGATAGTCCTCCATGTTTGTGAATCGTACAACGTAATACGCACTCCCAACATCTGTGAGAGATATATCTCCCTTAAGATTCCATTTAAACCTCAACGCTTTATTAGCACTTCATACCCTATTTTCTTATCAAATAACTTGATAATCAAGGCAGTCCTCCAGGTGTACGTAACCTATCTTCTCCTCCTTTGTAATAAGATATTAGGGCAGCCGTCATAATATGAATCACATTCCCAAGCTTAGTCATCATCCGAACTAGGTCTTCTTCATCAACATCCACTCGATGTCCAACTTGGGTTTGCTGTTTACCCCCTTGCGTCAATAGCAACATAACACGATTTAGGGATGACTCTTCAAAACTAGAATGCGATCCTCTTGTACTTGCTCCATAACCACATCTTCATGGCGTAATTCGTTTGGATTCTGCCAAACACCATGGTTAGTAGCAGTGCGCTTAACTTTTTTGTTGGACCTTCGAATAAGGTCCTCCTCTTCAATAGAGAGAGTTTTCTCGTTCTCACTCATTAGGTTTTTTCACGTCTGTGTTAAATATTTGACAATGCTTAACTTTTAATTTAAATTCGTTTCATTAAAAATTTAAAATCAAATAAATTAATAAAACTAATATGGATGTTTCATGTTTCATGAGAATTACCAGTCACCAGTTTTAGAGTAGGTTGAAGTTAAGTTAGAGAAATTGCGAAGTCTCTTTGTCAATATGGACAAAATCACGACAAAAACGGTTGGAAAGCCGAAGTCTCTTTTGCAGTGGTCTTCTCAAACAGTAAACTATATCAGAATCAATTAAAGATCATGTGCTTGACACATGAAATTATGGAGTATATTTTAATCGTTTGATTTCATGAAAACCAAATTTCATAATTTCGTTTAACACATATGAAACAATATATATACTTCAATCCAATTACAAGAAATGGTGGTCGAGTTTCGTACAAATATACGAAGTGATGAAAGCCTTTCATCCCGCTATATGTAGAAGAAATTTCAACTTTCACCAACCTCATGGATGTTTCTTTGGTGTCTGTGTGAAATGACCACCGAAGTCTACCAAAGTCAAAACAATCTAAGCCCTCTATCTATCCATATAAGCAGTTTTCAATATACACAGTCATATTTTCCATTTACAACAGTCATACATCTGTATTTATTATTTAGAGTATTTTACTGGTATTTATAGTATTTCATATATACTATTATAACAAGTATTTCTTCTGCCCTTTTCTTTAAAGGTCGATGTTTTGCATTAGTTAACTACCTGATTGCTTATTATTATATGGCGGTTTCTTCTCATATTCAATATATAAATATGTCTTTATATACCATTTATACTGGAATGGACATTATCACTTTGCTCAGCCATTAGCATTGTTCATTAATGTGTTTTTTTATTCATTAAATATTAGCGTGAATTTTTATTTCAGTTGTCGATTGTGTGGATTTGACAATGATTTTGACTAAACATATTTTCCGAGTTTCTGATTTAATATTTGATTTAATAGATGGCTTATCAACTGAAACATGGTGATGAGCAATAGTCACAAATTACAGACGACAGTTGATAGGGAGATGAAGAAATATTTCTATTATTTCAGGTCTTGACCTAAGGGTTTTGGACACATCCAGATTTGGTTTGTGCCATGAATCTGTCATCTCAAGAGATTATTTATTTGTGATTTGTTTGTCAATAGTTAACAAAATTGATAATTGATTTATATGGTGGCCTTATAAATGAAATGATGAGGAGCAATGGTCATAACTTCATACAAGAGGGATAGAGACTGTAGGACGTGGGCCGTGCCTCGCTATAGCGAGTAGCGCGGCTTGGTACCTAACGAGGTGCTTTGCGTGGGCTTGAGCCACGGAACCCGCACGTGAGTGCGTTGGGGTAGTGTTGTCGAGTAAGGGGAGTCGCCACCGTGCCTATAAAGGTTATTCACGGACGCCCGAAACGTTGGTGCAAATTAATGGCCCACGTTCTGATCCAGTAACCAGTTCGTGGGTTCGAGGACTTGGTACGAATCAGATCTGTAACCCAATTCGCCCGCATGTAGCGCCTCTACCGGTCTCATTGCAATTCATTCATCACGGTTATTGAATGCACATAACTTACATTTTTAGCACCTTAGAAGCGTACTAATCCTAAAGATTACTACGAAAGTGTGTTTCTATTATGCACAAGAGACTACCTAACCTAGAAATTGTGACCACTTTGCATTAATCAAGTTAAAACGGTGCCTAAAAACCGGTTGTCCATAGTTAATCTAATTTTAAAGTGATTCACATTATTCCGGTCTTTATTTAGCAAAATATACAAATGATACAACCATGACAATGCGAAGTATATGAACTTCAAAACATATATACAAACCAATCTTACCTGAATCTGCAAACAAAAACAAAGTTAGTTCGTAATAAAAACGAGCGAAATGAATCTTCCGCCTTGGATCGCCTGAATTTGCAAACAAAACAATTAGTTCATAATTAAAAACGTGCGAAATGAATCTTCCGCCTTGGATTCGTTATACAAGGATAAGAATCGTTAGTATTGACAAGTGATAATAATAATGACAATGAGAATATAAAAAAGAACGAAAAACAATAAAAACGTTAACACTCTACATATTTACATGGAACAATTAAATAGTGAGTTTCTACATTTTTGTTAATATAGATTGAAACTTGTAATAGTTATTAATTAAGGTTGAGAAAAGAGGTGTTTAGTGGCGAGTAATCTCAGAAGTAAACCTGTTATTGCTGTTGAATCGAAACAGAACGTGCTTAGAACTCAGAACGAATGTATTTAGAATGTTTGAGAGAGTGTATTGAGAGTATGAGAGAGAGAATACGCAAGTTAGAGCGGGGAAAGATAGAATAGACGTGTTGGTTTGGAATGAGCAAGGCAGCACGATTATTATAGCACGAGGGGAAAATGAGGGAAAAAACCCTGCGTATATACGCAGGAGAGCTGCGCTATATACGCAGGGACTCTACGTCAACGCGGAAGCCTGCGTATATACGCAGGTCGCGTATTACTCAGGTAGACCTGCGTATATACACAGAACTCTGTATATATATCTCCGCGTATTTTTATCTCCGATTCCATTCATATACTTCTCCGTTTCGTTTAATTGCAACTTTTGCCATTATCGGCAATATCAATTATTGCAACATTTCTACACATTTCTATTTTAGTCAAAAAAAAGCTAGTGAAATTACTATATTGTCCTTACTAAACACCTAATTAAATCATACTATATGCATGTGGGTGACTTCATAGAGGCCTCACACTCTCTCTCTTATTAATCTTTAATCAACATACCTCATCTACTAATTACTCTTTCCATTTTTTGCCTAGGATCCGTTTCGACTCCAAAGTGGCAATTAAAACAAACGAGAGAAGTGAGTGATTTGCCTTGATCGACGCACCTAGACACCCTGCTCCAAGCAAGGAGTTCTAGAGTGTTTCTAGAAGGTTCCACGTATTTCGCGGAGTATTTTGTATTTTATATTTTTTTGTATTCTGCGTATTAAAACTTATAAAAATCATAGAAAAATATATAAAAATCAGAAAAATAATCTAAAAATACTGGTGAGCTCAGAAAATGTGAAGAGGTGATGAAAAGTAGAATTAAGAGAACACCAGTATAAATTATTTGGGTTTTTCTACACAGATAACCCTTGAAAAAATGCGTTCTACAATATACTCTCATTTTTTTACCCTTCTTATTGTACCTAAATTTATACAACCATTCTACATTATACCATCATGGTTAACTTAACCACACATGTAAGTTTATTATTTTTTTTTAAAAAAAATCAATAATTAAACCACCCCACCCACACCCTAATCTCCATACAACCACCAACCCATACTACCAACACCAATTCCTCACCAAACACCGGCCTAACTACCCGATCGAATCCACCACCTCGACCCCACACCCTCACCACCGTATGCAACTCGGAACCAAACATTGTGTCATACCTGGTAGAAGACATGATAGAGATTCAAGCAAAACAATCAAACATAATCACACAATATATGATAGGCCACAAATTACAATTCCAATGAGTTCTGCAGATGCAGAACAAAGAGAGCCAGATAGCAGACCAACCAAACATAGACATACAACATAATATCATTAGCTGCTCACAATAAAGCAACAGATATGAAGTGACCTACAAAAACTAGTACATAGTACCACATATCACACTACAGGTATTCATAACTCTAGTGCCATTGCGGATCACCACTGCTCCCACACCCATTGCAAACTGCCCACCCTCACAAACCTATATTATCCCGCCACCACGCCAACGAACACCCCACATCAAACCCCCAAAAATTTGCGAAAAAATCAACCCTAATTTCACAATTCAAACCTTAAACTAATTCGAAAAACACAATTGAATCACTATTTTGCAATTAAACTACAAACGAATCAAAGCCCAAAAGATTGATTTTCGAATTGATTTAAGGTGTTTTCAATAATTTGTATTTAAGGGTTTTGAATTGAGTTTGGAAATGATTTAGTGTTTCGAAGGGGGTGGTGGTGCAGTGGCAATGAGTTCTTGTTCGGCACGGTGCGTTCTGGTTGCAGTGCGGTGCATTGTGACAGGTAAGTGGGGCTGCTGGGGGTGGTGGCAGTGGTGGTGTAGTGGGCTGGTGCTTGAGTGGTTTTTTGTTATTTTGATTTTTTTATTTTGATTTTATGATAAAAAATTTAAAATTAACTTAGTTTAGTTAAATGAAATCATTAAGGTTATAATGTGGAAAGTTTTCGAATCAAAGGGTAATAATAAGAAGGGTAAAAAAAAATGGAATTATATTGTAGAAACGCGTTTTTTCAAGGGTATCGTGTAGAAAAACCCAAATTTATTTTTAAAAAATCCAAAAATGAAAAGAAACCTAAAAGAAAATAATTAAAAAAAATAAAGAAAATGTTTTTGCCCCTTTTATTTGTCCTTCTTGCTCATAGTTCGAGTACGCCATCACGTATTTCCAACTTTTGTGAGTTCAAAACATCTTTTCTAAGTCGAAACATCGTGAGAGCGGTATGTTTCATCACTGATTACTCTTTTGGGGAGACATTTTTAGTGTCTACAGAAAGCCCTTATTTGACTGAGTCTGGAGAGACGATAGATCTCGTAAGAACGAAAGTCAAGTGTATTCGATTCGGGACGAAAGAGCAACTCAAGACGTTCTGCGACCCTTGAGTTACCCTTTTCACCGAGAACACAACGGTACTGTAAACAAAGGTAGTTTTACCTGCGTACTGTCCCGTGCAGTATTTCTCTCATATTTTCGGAATTTTGGTTGGCGGGAGCAAACTCCGAAACCCGGAAGAGTAGCCGCGGAACTTCTGGTGCGGGAGAAAGATTCCAAAAACCGGGAGATGCTGACGGAACTTCTGTAAGAGGGAGAAATTCCAAGACCCAGACGTGCTGACGAACTCTGTAGCGGGAGAAGATTCCAAGACCCGAAAGATGTATTTGCTTGAGATTTCTGTAGCGGAAAAACCATAAGACCCGAAAGATGGTTGTGTTAGATTCTGTAAGCGGGAGAAATCATAGACCCGAAAGATGCTTGTGCTGGATTCTGATAGCGGAGAAATCGTAGACCCGAAGATGCTTGTGCTGGATTGTGTGAGCGGGAGACGTAGACCCGAAGTGTGCATATATAATGGAATTCTGGTGCGGGAAAAGTTCCAAAACCCGAAATGTTAAAGGAGCTATTAGCGCAAAGAAGCCCCCACTTTGACTGTAGTTGAAGAGACGAAAATCTCGTAAGACGAAAGTCAAAGAATTTGATTCGGGACGGAGAGCAACTCAAGACGTTCACGACCCTGAGTCACCCTTTTTCACTGGCACCGGTACCTGCAAACAAAGGTTAGTTTACCTGTTACGCGCACCCATGCGGTTTTATGCCCTTGGAAGCGCCTGGATCCTCCGGGCTATTTTCTCCCTAACGGCTGACCTTGGCTTTTCAGGAGAAAATGAGGTGATGAAATACCTTACGAAGCGCTCGTTCCTCAGGTAGCTATTTCCCTACAGCTGACCTTTGGCTTTTCGGAAAAGAAATGATGAATAGTATTCCCTACGGCTGACCTTGGCTTTTCGGGAAGAAGTAATGTAAGTTCCGTCGGAAGCGCCTTGTTCCTTCGGAAAGTTCTACGGCTGACACTTGGCTTTTCGGGAGAGTTGTGAGTACATGCCTTCCTACGGCTGACCTTGGTTTTCGGGAAGACGCTAATGTAAGTTCCGTCGAAAGCGCCTCGTTCCTGTCGGAATTTCCCCTACGGCTGACCTTGGCTTTTCGGGGAATGTTGCGTGTTGCAACAATCGCGTATTAGCGATGAATCCATATATATGAGTGATGATGTGAATTCCTTCGGAAGCACTCGTTCGTCAAGAAACCTTCCCTACGGCTACCTCGCTTTCGGGAAAGAATGTTGCGTGTAGCAACATCGCGAATATATATGCGGATGAAATGTCGTGTAGCGGTGGAAGGCAACTGCATCGTAGATGCCTAGCACTTAGTAGTGTGGAGGTGGCTGCAAGTGCAATTTGCATGTAATGTGTTGAGCAGGATGCATATTGCATGATGAATGTTTGTATGCTCAATGACTGAGAATGCCTTCTATGAAGTGTTCCAATGGTTATAGCGTAATGCAAGCATCTTTCTTAGATCTAATGCATGGAATGACCAAGGAAATAGGACTAATGTTAAAATGCATTTTGGATTTGTGGAATGGAGCCGGTCTCAAGCCCCCATTCAGCAAAGGCGAGCTTCTATTACAGAGTGAGCCCCCAACCCATGGGGTTAGGATGTGTGGGAATGGTTAATTTTGTGGTGTTAATGTGTGGTTTAGTGGGTGAGCCCCCAGCTTGATGAGGTTGGGCAACTGGTTGATGGAGTAAAGTAAGGCTAGTGAATTTGTGGAGTCAGGGTCTTGGCTTAGCTTTTTGTGTGGTAATTGTAAAGGGATGAGGTATTAGGGTATATTTGTCTTGCCCAATCGGTGGACATTGAAGCCTGAATGCCGCATGAGGAGAGAAATGGACAAGATGTTGCAACGCGATGCTTTGAGAGGAGGCATGATGACTGCTGCAGAAGATAGCCTTAAGGAAACGTTGAGGAGAGCCCCTAGTGTAGAAACGACATTAGGCTAAAGGTTCAGGAAAAGACAAGGCTAAATTTGTACTAAGGGTAAGTAAATGGGGATGATATGGTGGCTAATGTGCGTAGGCAAGTCGAGATCTAATGTCGGGTGCTACACTAGGAATTTGTGCTCTGACTTTAAGGAACAAACTAATATGAGAGTGAGACCTCAAGAGTAGTTTTGAGCTTATTGGATCGGAACCTCGAGGGAGAGGCTTCCTACGTATCTTTGTTTAATCACCCAGTTCGATAGTTCTTGTTGATGAATTTGGACAATGCCTCGTGTGAGAAGGGCCTTTTGTGGTGTAATGTCGAGGGCGTGGTTTGAGGGTTGAAAAGGCTCATGATCAACGAAGGACCCACGTGCGCAGATGGTGTTTTTTGACTAATTTGCTTTTTGTTTGAATTTGGGCTTTGAACTTTGGGTTTGCATTGGATTTGGAATTTGATTTGCCATCTTGAACTTGATTTCTGCTTTTTTGGCTTTTGCCAATTTTATCTTCTCCTTTTATTTTCTTTCGCATGTCACTTTTCCTACGCATCGGTTGCCAAAGGATGGTCGGATGGGGTGAATAGAAAAGAATGATAAGACTAATTATAATATGTTTATCGGACTCCACAGGGTGCAAGGGAATTCATTCTGACAGTGGTTGAAAGGGAATGGAGGGAAAGATTATATCAGTGGAGCATATGAAAAGAAGGCCTACTCTTGGCCAATGTCCCAATCTGAATGTAGTGAGGTTGATTTAATAATTTATGATTCCATCTAAAGTATAGCAAGCACAACACACTATATGTGAGAGCTAAAGAAATTCGAGGAAAAAAAGTAAACTATTTAATTAATAAACAATTCTACATTGACATAAGGCTAATTGTTATGATTTGATCCTAAACCTAAAGACAGTAGACCGAATGGACAAAAGAAAAATGATACATAAGTCATACGGAAGAGGACTTCTCCGAACCTACGATTCCTAAAGCTAAGACTCCAACTGACCTCATAGTGAATTGAATAAGGTCATCACATCTATGTCCAACTACAGATATCGCACAGACCTCTAGCACAAAATTAGGTAGGCCTCAGATACATGAATGATCTATTGTATTTCTGGCTGAAAGGCCACAGGGAAGAAAATGAAGGTCCTTTGATCATCTACTTCTTCAGTTGAAAGCGACAGAGTCGGAGAACTAGAGGATGGCAGCAAACTCCTCTACACATCAATAGTCAGAATAGGTAGTGAACCCTTGTTCTCTCCTCCTTTAAGGTATTTCAAGCCCTCGAACGATGTTTGGTCACGAATTACTAACCCTTCGTTTATCTTCCAATAGAATGCAAGTACGATGATGGAATCTTCCCAAGTAGTACTTTCTTTCTCAAGTAGTTTAGGAAGAAAACTTTGACATATCATTCACCAATAAGTGCCAATGTGGTCTATAATCCTATTAATATAGGAACGAAGCGTCATCAGTCTGGCTTAGAACTTGGTACTGTCGGTCAGCTGAGACAGATCCTTTGCAGTTTGGATAAGAAAAGTATAGAGGTCAAGAGAGAGAGGTGGTCTTAAGGTAAAAGGTGGACAGTCGTCTTATCTTCGGATTCCTTCTCAACCACAGCTTGTCCAAGCGAAGAGCTACAAGGTCAACTCCTTGATCTAGCATTAAACAAGACTGCTTAGATCTTGCTCGGCAAGCTTTTCGGAGCTTTTCCTGATTGGAGAATGCCATTTAATGTCGGTGTATAAGGCTAAGTGACGGTTAACTGAAGGTTGGAGGAAGGTTAGGGCTTTGGATGGCTTAAGGGCTCAAACTCTTCGGGCATCGAGCAGGGACATATCAGGAGACGACTTCACCCTGATAACAAAAAGAAATAAACCACTTGTAACTCCCTTTGGTCATTAATATGAAACATATGGATAGGCCAGAGTGCAAGATGCATGTCCTAATTCCATGGTCCACATCTGCTAAGAAGAAGATGAAATGCATGAATGCAAGGTGCCCTATCATTTTTTTGAATTTATTTGTTGGTTGTTTGTTTGTTTTTTATTTTTAAAGCAGCACCAAAATGCACATGTTAGGCGTACATC
>SNQN01008976.1:9197-27070 GCA_008642245.1 Bassia scoparia | reverse complement strand
TGGCTCTTGATCTTGATGACGTTCGGTATGATGACTAACGGAACGATGAGTATGTCCGTGCGTTCTGAGAGAGCGATGAGATGGATCGGTGCATAGCGGGGTGGATCCCGTTAGAGAATGTTCATCATCATGAGTAGCTTGCTTAAGCTTCTCTGCCTTATTCTTTTCAAGTACCCTTCTTGCGTCTTGGCTCTCAGCCTGCTCTTTCTTCCTTTGGATGATAGTCCTGGCATCCATTGAGGAAGCTTCACGTTCGGACTTCTTCCGTTCGATGAGTGCTCGAACATCTTCTGATTCATGACTATGATTTGATCTTTCATCATCACCATCATTGTTGAAACGAAATGGACCCCTCATTGATTGAGTCCTTGGGGAAATAGAAAGAGGCCTAGGAGTGTTGCGGTATCTCCTAGCCTGACTCTTCTCCCTTTCAATGGGAATAATCTGGGTCTCAAAATTCTTCCCTTTGTCTCAGGGGGTAGGATGCTTGACCTTAGTAGTCTTGATGTTGGGAACCACAGGAGTGCTGTATTCCATGGCCTGAGTATGGACAGGAGCTTCACTACCACCGGCCATTGCCTTTCCTTCACGCTGAGCCTTCAAGCGTGCATTCTCTTCTTTGAGGGCTTGGAGTTGTGCCTTCATGTCTTGTTGTTCTGCAAAACGATCCAATACCTCCGACACCCCCGTGCTTATCTCCTTCTTAAGCACATCAAGTGTGACATATCTTCCATCCAAGTCTTGGAGGGAGAGCTCCGTTCCCACGTAAGTGCCTAGATCCTCCTCACCATGGAAGACGGAGTGATCGGGGTGATTCTCCCCATTCGGATTGCTTTCTTTCTCGGAAGATGGAGGAGTGTTCCTCCCTTGTCTGGTTTGATCATCTCTTGAAGCCATATCTGATCGCCTCCCCATAGACGGCGCCAAATGTTGTAGCAGGTCTTCGCTTGGCACGCTAGAATATTTCCTCTGCTTCAGGGTTGAGAGAGGGGTGGAGGCTTCCCTTCTATGCTACCTCAAGAGAGCTGATCTTGGATTGGAACTCAACGCTGGCTTGACGCTTCAAGTTCTCCTCGACGCCTTAGCACCTGCAAGAAGGAGAATAATCCTTTTCGGATTATCTCCCCTCCGATGCCTAAGTAAGTAAAGGAAGGAGGAAAGTAATAAATGCTAAGCTATGTAGAGAGAAGTTAGAGAGATAAGTTCTATACTTGCTTAAGTATGAATTTGTGCTCTCAATATATGTGAAAAGTTGTGTGGAAAATGGTGCCTCTCAAGGGGTATTCATAGGCTTTTACCTTACCTCTTGAGGGCTTGGATGTGTGACACTTGTCACCATCTTATGCCTCGTTTTACCTGTTTGCTTGCTTAAGCTGTTTCCTTTACGGTATTCGACCGGTTTTCGGTGAAATATATACAGATCATTTGCTATTCAACTCGTGACACGTGTCACGAAATTCTACGCCAAGTTGGATTGCTTTGATCACACAAAATACGACACGTGGCTTTACGTGCCACATCAATTTAGTCCAAGACCAGAAGTTAAATCTAGAAGAAAAGCCTCCTTACTAATTTTAGGAACAACATTTAAAAATTCACAATTAATTTTGTACTCACTAGCTATTAAGTTGAGTTGCTTACATGCACTACCACAACAAGCAACAACAACTTTTATTTTCAATTAATTTAAGATTTCATCCTAGACAAGATCTTGCAGCTTCATGAGTCAATAGTCACAAAATCGATAGGGGACACAACGACAGGCAAGTCCTAACATAGTAATAAAGGTAGTGCCCATATTTTGCAAGTATGTGCTGTATGTAAAAAAGATTGCACATTGATCGATGCAGGCTAACTAAAGAACATTGCTAACATGATCGGCTTTTGTGATAAGATCAAAGTCGATTATGGAATCAAAATGTAATCCATAGTAGATTAATATTAATTATGTAAAGAGTGCATGAAATATATTTACAGTACACATATATGGTTGATCAAATAATTGCACAAACCAGTAAGATGCTTAAAAATCAAACTTCAAAGTCAAAGTGCAACTGCCAAGCAGCGACAGAGATTACCTCATCTTTTGCCTTGAATATATAATTCCATCTCACCAAATTCATAATAGCCCACCAAGTCTCCAGATCTAAAGAAAAGAACGAAAAATTGAAAAACAAAAGCTAGAAAAAATCGAATAACAAAAGAAACTTGAATCTGATATTCAACCAACGAAAAACCCTAATTTTCGAAATCTGAATAAAAAAAAAACAGAAAAAAAAGCTTAAAACAGAAATACAAAAAGGATTTGGTAAAATTGACAACAAAATCAACAACAAAAGAAACGAAAATAGAAGAACCCTAGATCTAAAAGGAAATTAGAAAAAAAAAATTTAAAAAATTGAAAAACTTACCAGATCACTAGAGAGGAGAAGGTGGCGGGTCAATGGTGGCGAGAGGAGAGGAGATGGTGGCGGTAAATGGTGCTGTTATGGAGGGTGGCTGAGGTGAGAAGGGTGAAGGAGAAGGATGAGAGAGTTAAGGGATGAGGGTTGAAAGTGTGATGAGAGGAGGGAGAATGAGGGGCGTGAGAAATGAGGTAAGAGGAGAGAGAAGGTGAGATAAGAGGTTAAGAAAAGTAGTGTGGGCCTCTGTTTATTTTTTAATTAAAGATACTGACCAATTTTAGATTCGGTCGGTAATTTTTTTGATTTTTTTATTTTTTCGTGCTGATAGAGGGAATTTGAATCAAGGATTTATCGACCGAAAAATCGGTCGGTACACCGACCGATTTTAAAATCGGTCGGTAATAYCGACCGATTTTTCGGTCGGTAAATTACACCGACCGATTTTTTTTCGGTCGATAGTTTCGGTCGGCCTTAGGCGAAATTCTAGTAGTGATTCCCAGTTTATGGAATGTAAGTAGATTGTGGCGGTTCAAGAGCAGGAGGAAGTGTACTTTGAGGAATAGGTCCATTAGTTGCGGTTTGAAAACCGCCACTAGTGGGGTAAACCCCTCCAATTGCATAACCGTTTGCCCCCACACCAAAGGTTGTTTTAGTGAGTGGAACGGTTCCCATTGACGCTGTCAAGGGAATAGTATTGGAGTCAAAGGAACAGAAGAAGGTTCAGGATCACCATGGCTATAGCCTGACTCATAGCCTGACCTTGGACCTGCTTCTCTCCCTTGGCTCCTGTTCCCTTCATTGGCATCTTGGAGAGGGATACTCCTTGATACTGTCTGAAGAGCCGGAGGGACATTAGTTTCTCTCATAGTGCTTGTTCTAGGATAACCCAAAGGTGGTTCCTCCCTAGGATTTCAATAGTTATTCCTGAACCTTTGGCGGTTAACAAATTCATCAATCGTTCATTCAGTAGATTATGTTTCTCCACTAAAGGTTCTAACCGAGTAACTACCTCGGTAGCAACCATCTTAGATTACGCCACATTAGTAGCATTCAATGTCTCGTTGATATCCAATATAATCCTATCCACTTGTCTGGTAATCGCCTGTTGTGAGTGGGAGCCCAAGCTTTGCAACTTGACAGTTATCACCCTAGCAGTTTCATGTACCATACCTCAGTGGAGATTGTTTAACCGTTCCCTTTGATTCTCCTTCAAATCTTCCAGGAGGCTTGTAACAATATCCACATACTGCGTGTATAATGAATTGAGCAAACCCCTGGCTGAGTATGATTGATCTTCTCCCCTGTTTAGGTGCAAACCATCCAGTCTTTGCGTTTGAGACTCGGTTTGCTCCGAAGGAGCAAGATCTTCAACAAATTGTTGTTGCGGAACATTTTCTAAATTACTAAGATCCTCGAGTGGGTTTTCAAGATTTTGATCGGATGAATTACCATCCTCTTGTTTGCCCAACCTTCGTGTAGATATCTTAGGGGCCATGGTTGAGAAGCAATTATGCTTTTGCAAACTTCTCTCCCACTGTGGTCGCCAAAAAACCTATTGAGGTGATTTTGCACTTCACCAACACGTCAACCGCCCAATATTGTTCTTAGTTCGGTAAGGGGCTGCCCCTCTGGTTACTGATTATATTGATAAGCTCGCTAACATAAAATGGCTCCTAATCGATCAGAGTTAATCAAGAAGATGGGACATGAGGGGAACAACTTGTTGTGGAACAAAGTTGAAGCATAGAACAAACAGAAATGAAAAGAGACAAACACCATCCATTATAAAGGGATAAGTATCAGACTACCATTGTATTATAAGGAAGGATGATTACCTCCATGATTATACACAATGGGATCAAAATCGAATAACTTACTACTCCATGATAGAATGAACTATGCTACGCTACGCTAAACTAAACTAACTTGGCTACTGAGCCAAATGGCTAAAGGAAACTAATGCGAAAAAGAGATAGATTTTTGTTGTGTTGTTGTTGTTGTTTACTTCTGTGCCGCTTCAGTTGTTTATAGGCCTTCTTAGGTGTAGATCGTGGGTGGAAGTTACTTCTTCTGTCGGTTTCTTACTACTCTTTTTCATATTTCAAACACTTGCAAATTCCTTCCAAGTCTTGATGTTGCCTGATCTTCATGGGCCTGCCTTTGGGCTATCTTCTAATGGGCCATCCTTACCACTATTCCCTTTTAATGCTATCGCTGCATCGTTAGACTGAAGCCATATTAAGAATGCCGTATATCGCTTGTCCTCTTCTCTTACCTTATTCGTCGCTAGCTACTTCATGCTGGTCAAACTCTCCTGTTCAAGTCAACAATGTATTTTTAGTCCATAACAACGCGATACGTTGCTTTGAATTGACTCTTTGCAACTTTGTGTTTTCACTTTGACTATGGACTCAAAAGTCAACTCATCTTAGACCTAGTATGCAAGGACTATAGCACAATGTTTGTGTTATGCAATGACTTTTATTTAGTCAAGGAAGCGAATACATGTTAATGTAATTTTTGAAAATACATGCTGAATAGAGCCATCTTGACAAAAGCTTTGAGATCAAGCCCCTAGCATGCTGAGATGAAAGTTTCCTTTTCAAGTTGTGAAGAAAAAAGCATTGTATGGCTATCTTTAGTGCAATGGTATCCCCCAAATTGTGGTGAAGGGCTTGTTACATTGTGGTGATGTTGTAGACGAACCCTTACGATGTTGGAAGCTTTAGCTCTAGAGCCTTTTTGTGGTGTTGAGATGATTACAAAGGGCAAAAGGCAAGATGGTAATAATTGCGAAGGGCAAATATCCACCTTCTAGCGAAGGACTATCGTTCCCATTCTTGTAAAAGACAAGAGTTAGGTGATATCTACGAAGGGCAAAGGTCACGATTGCATCATCGAAAAGCTAATGTGTTTCTATCTGCGAAGATCAATAGAATATTACTCAATCCCTAAGTTTAAGGGCAATGAGTATGATTGATTGACTCGACACCCGTATTGGGTCTCAAGTCAATCAATTCTTTAAAAATCTCTAAACTTAGTGATTTCGTATTAAGAATTCATGTGAAAGGAGAAGGAAGTCGCAATTTCACACTCTGGTGTACAAAATGAATTTTCTTCACAACAGTTAGCTTCCAAGAATACTCCTTTGCCAAATTCTAGAAAATCCTATAAAATTGTATGAAGGGAGAACGGGGGTGCGATTTTACACTCCAGTGTTTGAAATGACTTTCCCTCGCAATTTTTGTTTTCAATTATATTTCTTCGCAAAGCACTGTGACTTTTGTGCGAAGGAAGAAGAAAGTGGCGATTCAATGGTCAAAGCGAATTGTCATTGCAATTGTTGGTCAACCATGTATTCCTTCGTGAAAGAAAAATTTTCTATGAAGCAATATAGGGGCAATATTATGCTAAGTATCAATATTATGCTAAGCATCATGCTAAAAAATAGTAAAAAGCAGAAAATGCAAGAGTTAATCAATAAATTAAGCTTAGCAGAAAGGAAGTGACGAAGCACTCTAAGGGTTAATTACAAAAGAGGGTGGCAAGGCACCCTAAATAACCAAGAATGGGGGACTAAACACCCCAATATCCAAATTCACAATAAAATACATTCAAATTCCGAGAAAATTAAAATACAAAGATGATTAATTGAAGCACTAAGAAGACAAACATCTCATGCGAAGGGAGGTCGGAATGAAGGTTCAGTCATCTTCCTCTTCGAAGACATAAGTAAATTCGAGAGTTGGAAGTGAAGATCGAGGCTTTGATATTTTCTCAATGCAGGCACACTCCTCGACATAATTAAGATGCTCTTTGAGAACTACGAAGGGATAATCATCTTTTCTGGGCATGTGATCCCAAGCCTTCGCAACAAGCTCCCTCATCTGTTTGATCCCCTTCTCCTTCTATTCAGTTACCTTAATTTTGACCTCGTCGCAAAGGGTTTCATGAGTTGTCTTCAAAGCAGAATGTTCATCTTCGAGCATCTTCAGGTCCCTAGTAGCATTGGCAGCCTTTTCCTTCGCCATACGAAGATCCTCGGCATATTTATCCTTTATCTCTGTCTCCAGCTCAGTCTTCTTTGCATCAACCTCCTCCTGCACCTTCGTAGCAACTGCTTTGTCGAAGAGTTCTTTTTCTTATTCCACAGTCTTCCTCCGAGCCTCCTTCAGAGCTTCGAGTTCATCTTTGGTCCTTTTGTAAGAACTAAGGACCAGGAGTAGCTTCGTTGAGTTTCTGCGAGCTCATTTGACAACCTCCAGTTGGACTCGGAGTTGTCGAGTGCGATGGCCGCAGTTTGTTGGTTCAGATACTCAATGGCTTTAGTGTACAAGAGTTCCTTGTACCTAGCCTCTCTGTGATAGTGGCGAATAGCCTTCGCAGGACCATCCACTCGCACCATACACTGCGAAAGAAAAATGTTTAGCAAAGGGAAAAGACTTGAAAATTAAGAAAGCATGGCTAAGTGTATGAAAGAAACATACCTCAACCAAGCAACCCTCAATCGCACTACCTGCTCCCTCGTTAAGACCCCTAAGAGTGTCCCGATACTCTTGGGGAGCACATTTTACCATCTATGTAATCACTTTCTTTTTGCGAGAAGCTGGGAAGTTTTTGCGAAGCCCGAAGAAACCTTTCGTCTTTCTCCTCGATTTAGGTAGCATCCTTCTTTGTCGTTGTCTAACTTAGCTGCCATGTCAGGATGCTTGTCTGCGAAGAATTGTTTTGGACCTCAATGTGGATCCTTATCAGGCTTTGGAACCGTAGGTTTGGGAGCTCGTTGGAATGGAGGAGAGACTAATAGAGAGACTATGTTCTCATCGTTAATATTGAACTTCGAGAAATTGATGTTTTCAACATTATCTACGTAACCGTAATGAGGAAAGAAAACATGCTAAAACTCTTCTTCTCGCCTACTGCGAGCTTTGTCCTCGTTCCCTCCCTCAATATTAACATACTCTGTATAATCATTATTATTGCGAAGATCAAGGTCGTAGCTCACTGTCTATGTATCATCACCAAATGGTTTAGGATATCTGGGAGAATGAAGGGGTGTATCGATGGAACTTTTAGACCTTCGCTCATATGTTATTTCATAAGGAGAAGGCTCACCAAGATTACCAGCAAAGGAAACCTCGCGAATGGTGAAAACGAAAAGGGCCTATGTTGCTTTGCAACAGGTTTTGAATTGTGGAAACTTGCTTTTCGTTTATCCCCCACAGTCTGTGAAGAGGGCTGCTTCACTGGGGATTTAGCTGCCATCTTCATAGCTCCCTCAATTTCTGAGTCTAGCTTCACCATCTCTGGTGAGGCATCCTTTGTCGTTTTCTTTCCTCTGCCATCACTCAACTTGATTTTGAGGATGATAGTAGAAGGTTTGGGTAGATCCTGAAAGAAGGTAGAAAAATGACTAAGTTAACGAGTCCAAGAAAAATTGATTATGAAAAGGAATGTATGAAGCTACACTCTAGAGTTTGCTACACTCTTCCTTCGCTAGAAGCCAAAGGAATATGCGAAGCTACACTCCAAAGTTTGCTACACTCTTCCTTCGTCAGAAGCTAAAAGAAAGTGCGAAGCTACACTCTAGAGTTTGTTGCACTTTTCCTTCTCTAGAAGCCAAAGGAATGTGTGAAGCTACACTCTAGAGTTTGCTGCACTTTTCCTTCGTGAGAAGCCAAAGGATTGTGCGAAGCTACACGCCAGAGTTTGCTGCACTTTCCTTCGCCAGAAGTCAAAGGAATGTGCGAAGCTACACCCCATACTTTGCTCCACTTTTTCTTCGTCAAAGATCAAAGGAAGGTGCGAAGACATCTTTGACATAGAATAGCGGAGAAAACTTGTGAACGAAAATCAGAGCAAACTCTGAACTGTACGTCTGCAAGTTCCTTCCAATGACCATTGAAGACGCTTCGGCGAACAAGGAAGTTGTGAACGAAAGTTAAAGAAAACTTTGAACTGTACGTTCGCAAGTTCCTCTTAAGGAATGCTGAAGCAAAATCAACGAACAAACGGACTTGCGAATGAACATTTGAGCAAACTCTGAGATGTACGTTCGCAAGTTCCTTTCAACGATGATCGAAAAAATACTCTTTCGGAAGAGAGTGTCAGCAAACCAAAATGATAGTGAAATTCGGGATGTAGGTTTGCAGATTCCCTCCTCTTTCGCAAATAAAACAAATAGATTAAAAATTTCTATGTAACAAGGAAGATCTAAAGACTGCAAAACTATGGACATACCGCAGGATCCTTGTTCTTCTCTTTCAAGGTCTTGTATCTGGCCTCTGCATCCAACACATCTTATTTATCCATCGACATTTTTCCCTTGCGAAGAGTTGGGAGACGTTCGTAAGCAACAACTGCAAAAAAGAGGGGAAAGAGGGATTAGAAACAATCTAACTACTAGAGGGGAAGAAAGTATACGCGAATCTACCTCTTTATTCCCTAGTGCCATCAACTAAGGAAAAGGCTAACAAAAAGTCCTGTTCAACAAAGAATTCATAAAAGGGAAGCCAGTATTTGGGTATCAAGTCCCTAGTAACTCCATCTATGAGAAGAATGGACTTCGGAGTAAAATATTTCAATTGTCTTTCTTCGCCCTTAGTCAAGGTCCCCAATTCATGAGATATAACAAAGTTTAAAGTCCTAGACCAAGCACCCAAAATCTTCACA
Organism: Bassia scoparia; assembly: GCA_008642245.1. Taxonomy (NCBI): domain Eukaryota; kingdom Viridiplantae; phylum Streptophyta; class Magnoliopsida; order Caryophyllales; family Amaranthaceae; genus Bassia; species Bassia scoparia. The sequence goes on along the minus strand of SNQN01008976.1, from coordinate 17,993 downwards.
GTCTTCTCCTCCACAGTGCGAACAAAGAATAAATCGGTCTTCCAGATATCAAATTTATTGGGTTTATGAATAGTTGTCATGTACCCTTCGCGATTTGCGAACTTGTATCACCCATGTCTACACTTATTGTTTTTACTCAGTGTATGCATTCAAACGAATGTACGAACTGTTGGAGAGTAACCCCTAGCCTTGCAAGTCGTGAAGTACCCAAATAATATGAAACTACGAGTTTGGGGTCAACTACGAAATGCCTATGCCATTGGCCTCTAACAGGCCAGTGAAGAAAGAACCTCCTAATTGGATATCTAAGTCCAAGGTCAATTACATCCTTGTAGACGGCAAAGTTCCCCTCTGGAGCATCGACAATGGAGTTTCCTTTTTTGGGAATCACAAGTTCAAGTCCTGGTGTCGTTATTCCAACAATAGACCTATATTCTGGAAAAATGCGAAGACAGGTCATCGATCCAACCTTTCCTGACTATAATAGACTTAGGGACAAGAAGTTTTCGCCCTAATCCTTTGGATCACAAAGGAGGTTTCGCTGTGGGCTTGACTAGTGCATCATCTGTAGAAAAGTCAAAGTCTAAGATTTCAGGGAAAAGACTTTCATTGTCCTCGGTAGCAACCTGCGAAGTTGACGACTCATCTCCTGTACCCTCCTCTTCATCTTTGCTAGAAATGCCTGGAACCCAAGCAGTTAGCTTCGTCCTTGGCATCGTGTTTTCCTGAGGAGAGTAGCTGGAGTTAGGCACTTATTGTGTATAGATTCAAAACTTTATGTGCGAGGGATCGAAGAACCCTGGGTCTCAACTTGGACTTAGATGAATAAGAAGAAGCCCCCAACATCAGACTTTACTAAGTTTGAAGAAGTTGACGAAGCCATAGGTTTATTGCTTTTAAAGAAACAATGAACAAGCAAAAGAAAAATAATAGAAAGGGAAAACTATACCTTAAGATGGCGAAGTGGTCGTGCCTAAATCTACCGCAAGTGTAAGGGCCAATTACTGTAAATATAGGGTGAGCAAGGTATTGTTTCCATAAGGAGGTCTAATCAAGTACCAATTTTAGAAACTCTAATATTATTTAGACGATTAAAACAAGTGAGAAAAATCATTAATTAAAAACACTAGAATTAAAGTCTAACAAGTATGAGAAGTAGTTCTAAGTTTTGTGTTTCACCAATTATTATTCTATTTCTTGAATATAAATTAATTGTCAGGGTGAAATAATATATCGCAATGATCAAATTTCCTAAAGTATATAATYTCCTCTCCCAAGGTAGAATACGTATATCTACATCAACATTACGTCTACTTCCGTGATCATAACAATTGATATAAACTCATTAAGAACAGGAATTAAAGTAAAAGATCACCTCAAGTGTATAACTATTCCTAAAATTATACTACTTGACGTTTGTTAATCCCACAAACTAATATTAAACTTTCACTTCCGCTAATAATTTAATACATTAAACATATAATCAATTGGCCACATGAATTATACGAATTATTAACAAGATTAACAAATTGCAATAATATAAATCAAACCTAAACAAATAAGTCAATTCACTGGTAAAATAATAAAAGGCTACATCCCTAACCTAGAGCATATAAATTTAGCCATACATAATATTTAAATCAAACCAATTGTATAACAATGAAAAATCAATGCTTGACATAATAATTACTCAAGGTTTAATAATTAAATAAATAAATTGAGAAAGGAACAGATTAAACTCCGGATTAGATGAATCGCGTCCGATTCGTACTCGTTCCGACTTTGTGTTCGTGGGTATCCTTTGGCTCTGCTCTATTTTGTTTCTTGCGTCAAATGTCCTCCCCTCGTTTATGCGTGTATGTATGGTGTGGTGGTGTTGGTGTTTGGGTAAAATTATTTTTATTATTATTATATATATATAATATATAATATATATATATATATATATATATATAATATATATTATATAATATATTATATAATATTAATAATATATTGATCTTTTTGGATAAGAAGATATATACATATATAAACTTGATTTTCGGATATCTTTGAAATTGTTGTTGCTTCTTGCTGAGTTGTATGCGTGGGTTGCATCTTGTTGTTACGTATGTTAAGTTGTTGTTGTTGCCTGGTTGTAGCTTAGCTTCTTTTTTTTTGGAAAAGGTAAGAAAGATATCATTAAAGCTCAAAAATCATACACCGTATACAATCCAGGACAAAACAGAAAAGCAAACAAAAGGAAGCAAGCCAACAAGACCTGCTACACAACACAAGGCAAACTACAATTGCTCAACAAATCGCAAATCAGAGTTACTAAGGTTCCTAGGCTTAATCACACCTAGCCTAAGTTTTACATCATCAACCAAAGCATTCACCATCACTGGGGCACAAACACATGCATTCTACAACGCATTATTCCTCTGCTTCCAGAGATCATAAATGAGGCAGTTCAAACAAGAAAACAAAACTTTCCTTCGCAAGCAACATGTGGCATGCCTATCCAACCACCTACCACTACTAAGCACACTATCCCAAGCTCCTAAAATCTGTAATCTGTGCTGCCAAACTCGGATACATTTCTGACTATAAATACACTCATAGAAAAGATGTTGCAAGGACTCAGAGGCTTGGTGGCAAATGGGACACAAAGCATCATCAACCTAACTACCCATTTTGAGAAGCCGATCTTTAGTCTTAAGCCGACCATGAACTGCAAGCCAAGCAATGAATACTCACCCTAGACCAAATCCATTTGCCCCACCAAACATTAGGAGCATCCCCTTTCAATCACATATACCCCGAAGAGGGCGAGTAGCCATGCTTAGAATAAAAAAGCCAAACAGTTTTGGAAAAACCAGATTTCATCCTATCTTTAATCCGACATAACTCCTTCCAACTCCAACAGGCAATAGCAGGAACAACATAATCCCAAACATTCGCACCCTTTAGATAAAGATGATTAATCCACTTAATCCACAAAGACTCCTTTCTGACAGCAATATTCCAGACATATTTAGCAAGCAATGCCATATTCCACAAGGTACAATCCTTAACCCCCAGGACACCTTGCCTTTTAGGCCTACAAATGAGGTCCCAAGCAACCAGGCAACCACTCGAATCATAAGGATTACCATTCCAAAGAAAATTCCTGCAAACAAAAGTAATATCCGCAAGGACTTTCTTAGGAAATAAGAAAGATTGTGGCCAAATACGAGTGCAAAGTTAGCAAAACAGAGTTAACTAACTGCACCCTAGCTGCATAAGACAAAGCTTTACTCCCCCGAGTACGAATCCGGACAACCACATTCTCAGTCAAGACCATACAATCAGCAACTGAAAGCTTTTTCAAAGAGATGTTAATCCCAAGGTACCTAAAAGGTAGGCAATCATGTGTAAAGCCAGTAAGAGTAGCAACAGCATTCACATCTGCACCAGAAATGTTGCTAGTATAGAAAGTAGTCTTCCCTGCATTAGCTACTAGACCAGAGGAAGTAGAAAAGGTAGACAATCCTCTAAACATGAGCATGACACAGTCAAAATCCCCATTGCAAAACAACACAAGATCATCAGCAAATATCAAGTGATTAAGCCCTATTCTCCTACATCTGCTATGAAACTTGAAGGAAGGATTCGAAGCAACAGTAGACATCACACGGGAGAGATACTCCATGTAAATTACAAAAGGCAAAGGGGACATCGGATCCCCTTCCTCAACCCTTGTTTCCCATTTAAGAAACTATGTGTAGAGCCATTCAAATAGATAGAAAAAGAGGGAGAAGAAACACATGCCATAATCCAAGCAACAAATTGTCGAGGAAAACCAATGGAAAGTAACATAACTTCCAAAAAGTCCCAATTGACCGAATCATAGGCTTTCCTAATGTCAATCTTGACCATACAACTCGGAGGATTAGCCTTCCTACTGTACCTATGCACAATATCTTGAATGATACAGATATTATCAACAATATGCCTCCCTTGGATAAAGCCTGCCTGAACAGGGTTAACAATATCAGGAAGCACCAGACTAAGTCTCTTGGCAATGAGCTTAGTAATACACTTATAAAGAATATTACAACAAGCAATAGGTCGAAACTCAGTCACATGTCTAGGGTGAGAAACTTTAGGGATCATAGTGAGCTTAGTTGCATTAATTTGCTTCAACAATTGACCTGTACTGAAAAAATCTTTCACTGCAACAACACTGTCATCTTGAATAATATTTTAAGCAGCCTTGAAGAAGCGACGACTATTGTACCCATCAGGACCCGGAGCTTTGGAATCAGGAATAGAGAAGATCGCATATTTAATTTCTGAAGCAGAAAAGTCTAGACGAAGGAGTTGAGCTTGAGGCTCAGAGAGAAGAGGCCCAGCATCAACAATCTCCTGCTGAACCAATGTAACATCATGTTTCTGCCCAAACAAAGCAGTGTAATACTGAATAAAAGCCCCCGCAATTCGATCAGTAGAATCCTGGCAATGCCCATCCATATCAATAATCTGGTGAATAGATTTTTGATATTGTCTCATTCGAATGGCCTGATGGAATAGACTAGTATTCGAGTCCCCATCCTTTAACCAATTTAACTTAGCCTTCTGCCGCAACTAAGTCAAATAATTCTTCCTCACATCACTCCATTGATCTCTGGCATCATGCTCCACCATAGACAAAAAGGGTCTTGGGGAAACTTGTGCACAAGCCCTTGAACCAGATGCAAAAACTAAGTAGCCTGGACTTGCTGAACCTTCAAGCTCATACCACTACTTGCTTAGCTTCTTGTTATCTTCTTATTAATTATTTATATACTTTAATCTTCTACAATACTCTTTTATTCCCACGTGCATTTGCATGTTTCGGGTTCATACTTCCATCTTGATTTTCCTTTTCTTTGCTCTCTTCATCTTCAATCTAGAACATTTAAAATTAGAACCCTTTAAATTATCATTAATAATAAAACACATATGATAAATGATAAAATATCAAGAATAATTAAATATACCATTTTTCACACGTTCAATAATTTATCACTCAAATATTCATATTAGCCCAAAAACAAAGAATAATTATAATAAACTTAATAAATCATACTTAAAAACATGATAATATAGGGATAAAATATAGGTAAAATAGACACTTATCATGAAGCGAAGAGTGTTATAGAAGAAATATGCGAATGTAAATTGGGAAGCGTCGAACTCAACACCACACCTTCAAATCTTCGATGAAGAGAGAGAAACTAAAAAGGAAAAGACTAGAGAGAAGAAAGTGAAAATGGAAATGACAAATGATTTCTCTCTCCCCCCCCCCCTCTTCCTCCTCTATATATAGGCATCAAGAGCCTATGGGCCTTGGTTTTTGAATTCCAGGCCCAAGAAAAAGAGCGGGAATTTTGAAAACGAAGAAGAAAGAAAATTGGGCCAAAAATTGAGCCTAGATCCAAACGAAGAGGTGAAACACTTGGGCTAACAAATTGAGCCACCCTTGAAAGGTACACCCGAGTAGAGTGGACCAATTGACTCACATCCAACAACCAAAGAAGAAAGGTTAGATTATTTGTCAAAGAAAAATATTCTTACAAAGATGAAACACTCCCAAACAAATCATATAGGAAGTGTTTGAGGGGAAAATAATGTGGCAAGTAAAAGCTACTTGCCACGTGTCACACCCCCTGATTGACACAAAAAAGGTTGAGGTGGCAAAGGGCCCCAAAGCTAGGTGTTCGTCTTTCAGTGAGCCACATGTCAAAAGTAAAGCAACTTATTTACTGTAAGAGGGCAACTAAAATAGATCAGACGACTAGTAACTAGCACTACTAGAAATTTGTCGTCGGCCGACCGAATTCACCAACTGATTTTATTTACCGACCGTTACCGACCGAACACAGTCGGTGGGGATTTATCGACGAAAAAAATGGTCGGTAATACCGACCGAAATAAAATTGGTTGGTATTACCGAACATCTTCTGGTCGGTGGCCTTTAATTATCCAACGAAATCACACCCCCATTTCAATTCCCCCACCCTTTTGTTTTTCGCGACATTTATCGACCGACAAATCGGTCGGTAACACCGACCGAAATCAAAATCGATCGGTAATTTTATTTTTTTAAAATTCAAAACACGTTTTTTCCTCTTTTGTTTCCTCTCACCCCTCGACTCACTCGACCCTCTTTCTTTCTTTTAAACACTTGACCCTCTTTCTTTCTTTCAACCCCAATACCCTAAACTCCGGCGACCTCACTCGTTCTCCCAACCCTTTCTCCCTCACTCCGGTGACGCCGCCTCCTCCCTGCTCCCTTCCCAACTTTTTTAAATCTTTTTAATGATCTCCCTTCTCCCTTCTCTCTCAAACCCTCACCGTCGCTCATCTCAACCACTCACAGCCACCACTGCCACTCACTCTTTCTCACTGCCACTCTTTCTCACTGTCACACTCTATCTATCTCTCTCTCTCAAACCCTCACCCTGAAACCCTAACTCTCTCTATCTCCCTCAAACCCTCTCCCTTAAAAAAAGGCCGTCCCTCACCCTCACTCACGCTGTCCCTCATTGCGGTGACAACCACCTCCGACGCCACCATCTCGAGGTAATGCATTTTATTTTTTGTTTTCATTTTATTATTTTAAATTTTTATTTTAATTGTTTTGGGTTTTGTTTTAAAAATCAGCCCCCTGTTATGTTTGTGACTCCTCTCGGCCCAGCCACCACATCTCAGTCCATCTCCTCTGTCGCTAACATCTTAAGGTAAGGGTTGTTAATTTTTATTTTTTTGTTTTTATTTTTAGGGTTAATTTTAATTTTTATTATTTCTTTTCAAAAATATTAAGGTGTGTATGTATGTATGTATGTATGAATGTGTATATAGAATGTGTATGTTTGTATAAATATGTATGCGTATGTATGTAATTTTTTTAAAAAAATTAAATTTTATGTATATGTATGTATTATGAGTGGTATTTTGTTAAAAAATATTAAAGTGGATGTATGTGTAATATATGTATTTATTTCGAAATTAAAGTGTAATAGGTTATTTGTATGTATGTTGTACGATGTGTGCATGTACATATTATGTATGTATGTATGGTATGTATGTATGTATGTATGTTGTATGTATGTATGTTTATGTATGTAATGTATGTATGTGTATGTATGTATGTATGTAGATGTATGTATGTATGTATGTATGTATGTATGTAATAGTATGTATGTAGTATGTATGTATGTATGTATGTATTATGTATGTATGTATGTTGTATGTAGTATGTATGTATGTATGTTGTATTATGTATGTATGTATGTATGTGTATGTATGTATGTATGTATGTATGTATTAGTATGATGTATGTATGTATTTTGTATGTAATGTATGTATGTATGTATGTATGTATGGTATGTATGTATGTAATGTATGTATGTATGTATGTATGTATGTATGTATTAGTTGTATGTATGTATGTATATGTAATGTATGTATGTATGTATGTATGGTATGTATGTATGTATGTATGTATGTATGTATGTATGTGTATGTATGTATGTTGTTTATGTATGTATGTATGTGTATGTAGTATGTATGTATGTATGTATTTAGTATGAATGTATGAATGATACCTATGTATGCAATTAAGTATGTATGAAGTATTTAAGTTTTGAATATGAATAATGACACAATTTTGTGTATTTCAGTATGTATGAATCTATGTATGTATGTATGTAATTAAGCTTGTATGTATGTATATAAGTATATAAGTTTTGAATATGAATAGTGAATTCTTTTTGTGTATTTAACTATGTATATGTGTATGTATGTGTTTGTATGTATATAAATGTGCAATTGAATTAATGGATTTGGGACTGTTCTTAAATGTCTCTCACTCACTACTTAGGATGTAAATGCGCGTCTTGTTTTCAATTCTAAGGAACATTTCGTTTTCTCATTTCCCTTAAAGTTCTTTGGGTACATATGTATATAATTTTTTACATTGTGTACTTGGAGAACCATGGGGAGATGCTGCTGAAATTTCTTTAGATCAAGTTGAAAACATGGCATGCATTTACCAGTGAGGGGAGATATTCAAGAATGGGTTAGGTTGGAGTGATAAGTACCCAAGGACCTATCATTACATACACAATTCACTTTGAAATCGTATAATGCCTTTTGAGTTATTAGAAATGATGAGTTATACTTTTGATTTATCAATGATATGTTATTGACCTTTTATTCCTTTTAATGTATTGTATTCCATTCTAATTGTTTGTTTTTATTTTGCATTGAATTCGAGATATATTCTTATACCAACTTCAAAGAGCAAGGAAAGATCAAGGCACGCACATCGTCTTTGGTATGTACTATAAATATCAAAGTTTTAGATTTTCTACATGCAAAGTCTTTCTATGTTCTTGAGTTGAATAATGCTACTTTCATTTTAATTATTAGTAAGACAAGTTCTATATTATGCTACTTTCATTTTAGTATATTATAATAAGCTACTTTCATATGCTACTTCCATATTGTAAAACATGTTGTATATGAGTTGAATTATGTTACTTTCTTTTGCAATTTTCCTCATAGCTTTGAACAATGAAAATAAACTTGAATGTGGTTTGAAATAACGAAATATGATTGTTTGGGCAAGTAAAACTCATTAAGGGCAAAAATTGCCAATTTCCAACCATTTTAGTTCCCTAAACGACCTTAGGACCCCAAAAACTGCACAAACACATTCCCCGTAGGTTTGATTAATGAAAATAAACTTGAATGCGACTTGAAATCACGAAATGTGATTGTTGGTTG
>SNQN01008973.1:7728-27083 GCA_008642245.1 Bassia scoparia | reverse complement strand
ACCTAAGCCACATACGGCGACTCCGTAACCCACCTCGAACAAATTGTGACCCACCTCGTATATAAGTCCATTCTCCACGCAACAGGGTCCCTACACAACAGAATTGATCCATAGATATAACTTCATTCTTAAGAGGGTGCTGCCAATCAAAATTAAACTAAACCGACGATCTTTGCGGCTTGAACAACACTATACAAAATCACCGCAAAGACGACGTAAATAACACCAATGACTAGCTGGAACATAGCCTACATGACGCTGCCTAAAACCTTTCACTAGGCTATGCAAATTATTTACCCCGCAAAGTCACTGGCAAAGAACCAACAAGTATAGTTCGTAGACAAACGACAATGAAAACGACACATCACAATATTGCTATGAAATCAAGTACAAAGAAGACAAAAAGGCAGAAATAATGTAAACAACAGTTAGACTCCTGATAAATACAACCAGTAAACTAACAAGCCAATCCATCGAAAGCTCAGCAGGCACTCGACTAAGTAACAACTAGCGCTAATGGATCTTCTCGCCCGTTCACCCAACCCTCAATACTGCATATACAAAGAATACCGAACAAGTCCTCATGTATGACGCAAAAATGACTTAGTAAAAAATTGTAATAATGACTGAAGTCGACCCTAAAACACAAACAATATAAAACCTTGAATGACAACGATGAAAGAAAGAACCTACATATATTACAATTGACACGACCAAGTTACCGAAAACGATTCTATCAAAATTGAATTGAGAAGTTTTCTAAACATAGCCGTATAAAATCTAATGTAAAAGCTCCGAACGATGACTCTATAGTCCAATATCAAGAGATGCCCACAAGGAGTTCAAATCGCGTGGCAGTAGTGCTAGAAATTCTACTATTATATCCATCCGCATTAAGCTAGGCATTACCGCAGCAAACCAGGAAACCCTAGATAGCATATTCCTAAACAAACCAGATATGAAAGGTCAGAATGTTAAAAACCCACAATTGATTGCGTCTATTCAAAGTGTCATTATACAGAGAGAGAGGGGGAGCAACGGAGTACTCGCACGATGCCTTCAATCTGCAAATAGTCTTCCCAGCAGCAGTGTTCAGATGCATGCTTATATCCGTCGGAACATAGTTATCCCGACAGTCGCCGCCCAAAAGCCCATATATTTAATAAAGACAACACGAGGACATCCAACAAAAATTCACTACATCATTTCCATGAAAGCCAAATTAATACAAATCAAACCTGCGTATATAAACGCTGACTGCCTTAACAATATACGCTGTAAATTTGTTAACGCTAGAGACATACCGGAAACGCGTACTTATACCAGCACCCAGCCCCGCTCAATCACCAACTTTCCAGCTGTCCTTTCTTTTCTCACCCCACCACTATTCTTTTTAGATTAAACAATCCCTACCACTTTAACCGTTACTAACAACATCCATTAAAAAACCCAAAATGACTCAATAAACACTTGGAAGTAAGAAAATAACCCTAGCTTCCAAGCTTACTACTCCCTTGCGTCATCGAAACAAACGCCCACCATGCAGCACATTCGCCAAAGAACAAGTCAGAAAAAAGGAAAGCAAGCACTAAACTGATCAGCCAAAAAGCTCTCACGGACACAAAAACAAGCCCTAACCCTGACCTCATAGTTACCAGGAGCCCATATCCCCAACCGCGTGTGACGCCCTAATTGACACTGAGCGTCGTGTTATATTCAACCGCTCTCCCACTCAATTACAATAAAAGGACCAACAATTTCAATTATTACCCTCAAACATCGCATGAAACCTATTATTCATATCCTGCTTTAATTGTTATTCTGTAATTTTACTCTCGTTCAATTTCAATACGATGCTACCTGACAAAACGGAACAAACCACAAGTGCTTCCGAGAGACAAAGAAGAGCGGTTGCGTTAGGAACTCCTGAATCTACGAACATGAACAGATCTCCATTCTCATTTTCCCAGAAAAACCAGAACAGAGTTTTTTTTTTCTAACTTGTTAATAATTACAGAATCCTTTTCTCTGGTATTCGCTGCGAATTCTAGTACAATCCAATTGCAAACAAATCAACTTACAAAGTATCATATAGGACCAGCAGAATATTAATCAAAAATTAAACCCATTACATGACAGAGGTTAATTCAGATACAACTATACAACGGAAACTCGAAAATGACCAAATCTAAAGCATATCGAAGAGAAAAATCCCTCCTTGACAATAAACACCTGATATATTATGAACAGCTACTGAAACGAACAGGCTTAATGAGATCAACAACCCACAGCAAACAGCCTTCAAAAAACGATACTCAAGGAAAAACTGAAATTCTCTTGCCCTTTAGCCTATTCAGCAACGTACATATGATCAAATTCATTTCACGCGAGTACGACACCTATGCGCGATTACTAATCTCAAACTCTCTCCTGAAATTCAAGCTCCTTTCCTGAACTCGAAAAACCCAACAGACGCAAAGCTCCGCGTAAAGTAGCTACTCACAACATTCATCCTTCACGGATATACTCATTTGGGTCGGCAACATTTTCAACGGCCTTTACAACCTCCCAGTACCGCAACCCCAGGTGTATACCCCTCTGGCTCTTAATTCAACGAAAAAGCAGTACGACGTGAGTATAAGAACACACAACTTGGACGACAGGTATGCAAAAGGACAACATGAAGAACTATTAAAACTTACTTTGGTGCGTTCGATATTGCGGAATTAGGAGGAATTGACACGAACTCGTTGCCCTTAGCTCAAGGTGACCTTGATAAGTTGCTAGACTGATACTGTACATAACAATGACGTTTGGGTAAGCAGCACTCTTATAGAATGCTACTCAAACAGATTCACAGCTCCTTTAATGCAATCGACTACACAAACTGACTTTACTCGTATCTAACCTATTTCCGAGACATCCAACTGACACAACCGCTGATTAGAAGAGTAATGCCGTCAACATAACAATCCTTGCGTTATCCTAAAAACGATTTCCAAACTGAGGATCGGGAGCCACTTTTATAGACCGAATCCCTAATAACTGATGCCCTATATCAATTAACCTATCCGGAACATTGTGTGCGATAGAGATATTAACAGTAAACGGACACGCGTTCTCTCAAAAATCTCTTCTTCTCTTGAGCAAAAAAATATCTTTTTGAATTGGAGGCGAAAGAATCCATTAGCAACCATGCCAGAGAAGTAGGTTCCGCGTATCCAAAAGTAAAACATCCGAGGCCTCCGTTGATTCCATATAATAACGCTTCTGAGTTTGCACACAATAATTAAGCATCTTAATCGAATGGCAACCCTACCATCCACTAAAACTTGATACTCAGGTTTATTCGTGCGAATATGAACTTCCGATCTGGCAAGGGTATGCTCCATATGCGTGACTTGATATATCCCAAAAAGAGTGAAGTTACCAACTATGCATAACCACAAAGATTTAGTGGGGAAAGAATTGTAATGGCAGTGTATTTCCGCACAAAATTAATCTGAAGCACTTATACTCACTAAAAATCTATAAAACATAACTCCAAATCTATGAAACTAGTGCTGTCATTAAGCAGGGCGCCCGAGGGAGATTGTAGAATATTCCGCACTTTGGGAGATGGGAAGACGCACGTCCTCACTTTGATCTGATTATGAAGGAACTCTCATTGATTGAATCCGACCAATATCCACAGGTTTCGTTATGCAGTTAGGTTAAGCCGAATCTTTTTGTTCGAAGTGTAGACTCCGAGATCCATTGGCATACTTCTGCTTCAACCCTTCACAGACAGAATTACCTCCGAATATCATCAACCTCCATTGAATCCACTCTCTCTACTACAACTAGAAGGCAGACTTTATTCCTCCTGCTAATATGACTTAATTCATTAAGCATCATTTTCAAATTGATAAGTTTCTTTTCCAAAGGGACTCTCACATCTAACACAAGCGATGCTATTGCATGCGGAGTACGTAAACAAACCTTTAGATTGATCTACTTCTAACCTTACATGATCAGCTTAAATACTATTGTTTCAGCAATTTCAAGAATCCAACTCCATCTACCAAAAGTGAGAGAGTTATAGAAAAGGTATCCTGACTCAAAAAATAATAATGAGACAGCTATCGCTCCGATTGACTCAGCACCAGGTGTCCGCTAGTGTGAGGGTAAAAAGAAGTGCTCACCTGCATACTTGTTGGCCACAGCTTATTAGGAATAAAACCACAATGTTACGGTGAGAAGGATTGGTAAACTAGGAACATCGGAACCGAAATACTGCACACCCATAGAAAAATCGTCCCCCGCCAGCTACGTTACAGCTTTGATTAATGGTCCCTCATTCGAGCGTAAAAGCCCCATAACTCGAATTAGCAAAACATTCAAACACTATTGATATCCCCAAACATATCTTATCTCGGAACTCCCTATATACAATGAGTCAACAATACTAAGACAGCAAAACACATAATATAAGCATGGCCTTTGATCCAACACTCATAGGAAGACAGCCATCTTACCCGAACAAAGAAAATGAATGAAACAACGCCGCCCACAATATTTCTCAGAGATTATCGGACTCCTATACTTTGCTAACACCCAAACTCATAGTGACGCCATATTTCGGCAACGTAGCGCAATTAGGCCCAATATATGGGCAATTCATATTCACTAACCAAAACAATGAGGACACTTGCCACTGTTCCACAAAGCCCGGAAGAGGTTAGCTAGTAGTTCTCAGGGCCAATCATAGAACGCATAGCAGCGATCTCCAGTTTACTATCACGCACTACAAATAGAGAAATCATCAGTGAACATCTAAGCTGAGCGAGAGAAAAACGTCATAACGGTAGGATACAGCGAAAGTTTGTTCCTTTGATTTTGTAAAAAAAAAAAAAACAGCCCAGGAGGACACAAAAAAAAAAGAGAACGGCTTGAGATGAAAACCCCACCAGGCACATCCCTTATTGCACAAAGGACGAAAATGTACGAAAAAACACTCCAAAAACAGGACCACAAACGCCGCAGAACAAACGTTTAAAAAGAGACCGAAGGCTAGAGCATCCGAATCAATCCCCGACACAGGCGACCTCCTATGCAATCAACACAATAAGGAATGCTATTTTTCGATGTATACTCATTTCGGATCGCACGGATGTGAGGCCCCGAGTCCATAGGGATCTTTTAACCACAGCCTCGTAATTGGTGCAGCTGACATTCTCTCCTCATTCATTTTAGCTTCATGGTCAAGTATTTAGTTTTTAGTTTCTTCCATCTTCTTTCTTCTTCCGGAATCAGTTTTTGGTTTTTTGCTCACAAATACCAGAAGTAAACGCTCATAAACTGAGGCTTCGCTTTTAAGAAGTCGCAACTGTTTGGTATCCTATTTATGTCACCCTTACTCGAACTTCGTGAAAGTCGCCACAAATCTACGTCCTCAGGGGTTATATGAATTCAGACCATACGTTGTACGTACTTGATTGACTCTCTTCTAATAATAGTTATTTATGTTTTAATTTCGTCTCATTTACTTAATACTTTCTAAATCCTTTCCGGACGGTGTTGAACCTAGGTTGGACCTCCTGTGGAAGTTTTTGCAAGAGAAGAATGTTGTTTTTTAATCATATGGGATGTGTCTTGCAGCTAAATTTCCCGCCTTGAATCATTTTGCAATTTCCACACTCACGGTTTATGTATTTGCTTAGGTGTTTTTGAAATTTCTACGATCTTTTTTGCTGCGCACTCTTTTTAGTTTCATTAATTTTCTTGCTAGCTCCGTTCCGAATTTAGGTATTTACTCATTAGTTATGCACTTGTATCCTTCCTCTTACTTGCTTAAAAGTTCATCCCGACTCTACTAACCATTTTAAAAGATTCGACCAATATTCCCAAAATTTCAATTTTATCCTACTATATTTTCTCTTTATTCAAAGCCAAAAAACCCGGTAAAGAAAGACAGATGATTACCACCAAAGCATATCCCCAAACAGAATCCGACTCAAGTTTCACACAAAACTTCACTCTAGGCAGCCTTTAGACATTCTATTTCAATGCAGAAGATCGAGTGTAAACTGCAAGAAGTCCCAAAGGATGGCAGCACCAAGAGGCACGCTGGCGCCAACAACCACATTAACTTATAAGCACGACCGACACACTTATTCTTCCAAAGAAAAAATCAGAGCGCTGAAGAGAGCAGGCCAATGTCGAAACAAAGTGACCACACATATAGACCTCTTTTCTGTTTGGGTTTTAGAAAAACAAAAATATGTTATGACCAACATCTGAAGCTTTTGAGTCTCATTTATTTATACCAGCCAAATCTATAGCCTATGATATAGCTGGCCTTGATTTCGACCTATTTCTGTACACCAAACGATCCGAATTACCTACGCACTTCATCTGTGACTCTCCTCAAATTATACTCCACCAAACAGTTCCAGTATGCCTAGACTCAAAAATACTTATGATAAGTTACATACCTAGAATTTTAATTTCTGTATTATCTCTCATCATGGAAACAAGAAAATAAGTCAAAAAAGAAGAAATGGATCTCATCCCAGGACAGTTAAAGCAATACTCTTAAGAGTGGTTGGATGTATATACAATGGTCATGCTAAAGTATCACTACAACTCATCTAATTTCTCTATAGAGAATTCTGAATAATCTAGTTTATAAGACTTATAGTATCAATTGTTGTGTATGATTATCCTTTGTATTGACTTCTAGAAGAATATCATACTCAGAGTCACATTGAATTCGGTAGCATAGGGCTTTGGAATTATAGCTATTCGCTTCTTGTGGCTTCCCAAATGCATCGTAAGCAAGAATAAGAGTTTACCAACAGAACCGAGATTCGATTATAATGCCCATCTCAGCATTGTTGAATAAACGTAGAATAAAATCGAAGCAACAGAAGCTAAAAGACCTCACCCAACAAATAGAGTATTAGATCACATCTCAAGAAGATTAGTTAACTTAATCACAGTCTCCCAACACTTGCTTGATACTCCTTGTAACATCAACGTAAACCCAGCCTCGAATTCCTCACTACAATGAACAAGATCTGGGGTCTATAAATGTCCATCTGAGCACTCCACTCTGAAAAATATCAACGGTCCTCTCAGCATCCTTGAGAGAGGAAAGATTCGTTTAGAATAGTATAGTGCTTACGTCTCGCGCAAACCCAAACATCTAAAGGCCCGTAATCGAATAAAATGTACTAAGCATCAATCAAGTTCTAATCGCAAGGAGAATACAAATCAGACGGTTTCTAAAGCTAATTAAAAGTACTTGGATGAATTTTAAGTACATTCATAGCAACTACACAAAAATCTAACCTGGAAATCTAGAGAATAATTATCCGCAATTAAACACACAGCTCTCTAATTTATGACAAACTACAACCCGGAGTCTAAAATCCGTTTAAGAAAGTCATGTAGAATTAAAAGTCGCACCCACCACTAAATAAAACAGATATCGGAATAATAAACCAAACTCAAAAGAAGATACACAGTATTCTCTAAATTGCATAAGTATTTACTAGATCGATTGATCACTATAAATCACAGAATTACCACATTAAATATGTACCAGTTTCGTTGAATCCGGAATTCATCACAGTGAAAATTTAAACGTTCTATACTACAAATGCCGAAGTCCAATAAACAATTCAGTCTGGGCAATCATCAAAGTTCACACAACATTCACCACAACAAAAGTAGCATTCCAGAAAAACCTAATATCTAACATACCAACCACAAAAACTTGACAATAAAGATCAAAGATAAATTACAACCGAAGAGTAAGGAACAAATCTAATAACCTACTATTGAGATTATTATAACCGATTAGAGTTAATGGCTCGACAAGGAAGAAAAAAACTCAACAGAAAACACTGATTTTTAAATACCAGTATTTATTATCTCTAGTATATCAACTCAAATTCTACTAAAGTATTTTGAGACACAAGAATCCCCAATATCATCAGGAATACGAAAAACTTTAAACTTGCCCCACTACTCTCTTAATAAAAGTAAGAAATATAACTTTAAGATAACAAGTAATAACGAGAGAATAATCCTAAAATAGAGGAAAACATACTTAACTCTCTTTCGTTCTAACAAGTGCCCTCAAAATAGAAGAAGAAAGCCTCTCAATAAGAAACCGTCTTAAATAAACAGACCAAGATGACAATCGAAAACACCGATTCAACAGCAGCAAAAATCAATGACACCACTACTGCATTACGGACAACCCCAAACACACGCAGCGACAAACAAATACATCAACCCGCAACCCGCGCAAACAGCCCTAACGAAAGAGCCACATCACACAAAACGCTTATCTTGAATACGACCATCCCCATAGAGTAAGACGTGCTAAGGCCAAAGCCGAAGATCAACAAAACGCACGCTGCTCTGAAAGAAACCCTAAAACGCACGCGACCACCAGCCGCAATAAGCAAAAAACCTCTTCCCACGCCGCGCGCAATTCGCAAAAAATACACATGCAAGACAAACTCCCAAAACAAAACGTGTGAAATAATACTAGCTTATCCCTTCTTCCGGAAACTTTCAGCACCCAGCAACACCCAGCGCTGGCAACACCACAATCTCAATTGGATATTGCTCAAACGGCTGCTATATCAAGCCCGAAAACCAAACACCAATCACGTCCAACAAAAACACCCCAAATCCAAGAACAAGGACATCTCTCGAAAAATAGAAGCCCATACACAAAAATCAAGAGCTCCTGACAGCGTCCTCTCATTCCAAACACCCTAAGCATCACGCACATAGCAAAAACACAAAACCGGAAGATCTGATAGCCGAATTTCATGAACCCGATCACTCCACATAGCACACGAAAAATCCACAGCTCATTAACCAACTTTCCAAGGAGAGTATGATCAAATACCACATACTTATACACGAAAAGATATAAAGAGAATTGAACAACCAATATGAGCAGAAACCATAGAAAATCTCAAACAGAGAACCTCTATAAATCAAAACAAAGTGAAAACTAAGCCAAACACCTCATAATACAAATATCCTACCAGATATACTACCACAACAAAAGCAATAAATAAATCCCAACGGCTACCAAGTGTCTCGACTATAACAGGCCATATACCTATAAATGAAAAAATCCATAAGCAGCATAGCTGCAAGCAATTTGACGTTAAGACTCAATTGAATCAGACCGATAGAAGAAAAGTCCCATTCATTCAAACTTGGAGCAACACTAAACGCTTTTTCAAATCCGTAGACGAGTAATTCCAATACAAAAAGCTTAAACCTCGCAATTGGTAATGAAGCCAAAACACCCAAAATCAACATGATACCTGTAGAAGCCAATCACAAATCACAGTTTGACGCTAGAGCAGACCACATAATCGGGGAGGCGGGAGGGAGCGCTCACCAACCGCTACAAATTACCTTCTTTCTTAACATCAGTCACTTGCATCCCAAAAGCTAAGATCTCTCTACCACCAGTAAATCTCTTGTAACCCTCAACGATGCCCCGAGAAACCGCGTAGCGTCACGCCTTATTCACAGAAGAGAAGATGCGACCATTGAACAGTGTCTCATGCTTTCCGAAGTTCTTGAATTAAAAAATTCCACTCCATACAACAACCTCAATGGAACAGACCATCACAAGCTCTCCTAGCTATAGTATATGAGCTGACTCTCAACCAGAGCAAGAGCCGAGCCAAGAGACTATTAGCTACACTTGCGAGAAATCTAATTATGATCGACTAGAAAAACGTCTGAGAACCGTTTGGCTTGTATAACAATTAACTATCGAATGGATCTATACAAACCAAAGAAACTATAGCGCAAGTGAGCACGACTTATAAACAAACACAAAACGCCCCAACCGTTCTCAAGCCAAGAAGTAAGAAACAAGACCCACAGCCGCCATTTCCCAGTTAAAGATAAGAGTTCGATCGTCAAAATACGATCTGCAATCTGAAAACTATCAAAGCCGCCAAAAAATAAAATTCCCGCAAAGAACCTATAAAAAGACAAAGCTCCTAAAGCCGACCCTTCGTGGTAACTACACCTCCCAAGCACTCCACAACAACCCCACCAACAACCAAAGTCGAAGACTGATCGAAGAACCACACTAATTCACTTATAACATGGAATCGCAAAACTCCAAAATTAACATCCATAAATCAAATACTGGGAAAGTGAAAGTCCAGAAAACATATGAGAATTCTGCGCCATTTATCCAAAGCACTTTCGAGAACAATAGAAATCAATGAACCACAAATTAATAACAAGAGATAGGAATAACAATAATAAATTTACCTATCTAAAATGATAGCAACCAAATTCAACGACACGCTATATCCGCCTAAAAACTATGCCTCTGATGAAACTCTCAGAGTAATCCCGAAAGCCCTCAATCTCGACTACATACTCCACATTCCAGGAAAAACACTAGTCATCGAAAAGGACCAGAGACACTCAACCAAACTGCACTTCAACTGCGCCCTCCACAAGAGGATCGAGAAAAACCAGACATTACCCAAGTGACGGGAAACGACCCTCTCGGTTATCACAATCTTAAAGTTCTTACAAACGGTTGAATATCTCCTCATTGCCACACAAGAAAGCTCAAAAAGCTCATCGCGGCGCAGTTATCTGAGGCGGGAACCCCCCCCCAAAATTTCACATCTCTCTGTTTTAGTATATTATTTAATGCTATTGGTTGCGAGAGAGGGGCGGGCAAATGACTGGAAGAGTATACATTTACAAAGGTTCTTCTTGTCGCTCCAATGATCTGCAATTTCTCAAAAGAACGGGCAAGGCATCTGCATGAATAAAATGATAAATTTTGGGCAAGTAGGGAGAGAGCGTCATAAGGAAGAGAGAAATTAGTGGCGCACGGTGGCCCGACAACAAAAGAAAAAAGTGGCAAGCTTTGTTGAGCAGATCAGATACATCCCTTGGATCTTTGAGTAACATTGGTTGGACAAGATTGCCAACTATGTTCATAAGTGTGACCATCTAGTAAAGAGAACGCCAACTTCAACAATGTTACTCCATCACTTCCTATCACTTCACCTCTCCTTGGCGTTTAGCATGGCGGTATCGATAAAGGTAGAACACGAGTTCTTCTGTCGCCATCGTATTTCACAAAATGGTAAGAACGCAGCGTCAACAACATCTGCACGCCTTTAAGATCCAAAAATCAAAAAATAGTCTGGCCAACAGCAAAATCCATGTGTAGAAACATATAATATGTTTTAGATAGCCAATTTGGTAGTGCCTTAAAATCAAACATTGCGAACAATGACTCAAATAATCCTTACAGAAGTGTAGGAGACCTTTAGACTCAACCTAAAGTAAGACAATTCAAAAATACGCGCTACCACCCTATACATAACCTAAAAATAAAAATAAGAGACATAACCCCAATCCACTATTTCCGGACACAACACATACTTCGGACGCCGTTCCGAACAAGCACGTAATCCTTCAGTCATGGCAGCGCCATAAATAAACCATAACTCTCCCGATATCATCCCCGCCCGTAAAAACCTATCCACTCTCACACTAATATAAACACAATATGAACACTATATCACTCCGCTCCATTCTTTAGCTACTTGCGACTCCGTTTAAATACTGAAATCTTGATAGATAATGACTTCCACGGGATAAAACTTCTATCCTTTCCCTAGATAAAACCACAACACACATTTCTAAATACACATCACGAGCCCACCGATATCACGCAGTTTCAGGTTTGCCCATATTAACCAAAAGCTGATTGGATCAACAAACCCCTAGAAAAAGAAGAAAACGGCGTAACACAATCCACACTTGAGCAATCTATAGCAAACCATCAGTAATGAAATGGACACAAACATGAGGCAATGAGAAAAGATGCAGAACGATACGCCAGATATTGGTGAGCCCTCATCAAAAATGAACTACAACAACTTCCTTGGGCATGAATAAAGACTCGAAACTCACTGCCCCTACAAACACGCCCAAGTACCAAAAGCCAAAACATAAACCAAACCACTACACATCAACTAAGACGCTGATAAGCCTCAATAACATTCAAGTGACACGAACTAGGGTTCTATGAAAAGATTGAACAGGAACCCAGTTCACTAGAGCAGCTCTACACCATAAGGTAAATTTCGAGTGCCCAAAACAAGACAACTAGAGGAGCGCACCTCAACACAACAAACAGCATAGACGAGAACTGTCATTATTGGAGAGGACTAGTAATAGTCACATTCCAAAGAGACTCAACAGATATAAATCCTAGAAAATGATAGATGAGATTCGAGCCGGGCAATAAGACAAAAGTCTCACAACGAAATTGAATATCAAAATACCAGACAACCAATAAATATATAGTAAGAGCTACAGACTCAAAAATCTTTAACTAAATAACCCTAATTGCTGCGCCATATAGAAACTACGAAAAACCAAGGACTCAGGATTCTGCTGTGTTGCTCACGTCCAAAACTATTGTGAAGTGCTCGAGCACCACCATGTATAACTCTTCCTCACATTCTCTCCTCCCACACTTCTATCGCTACATATAATTCATTCAACGTCAATATCAAAAGCGTGTCGAATCTCACAAACGATTTATCTGAGTTCACATCCACACACCACACGAAAATCAAACTACTATGCCATGCCAGCACGCTGGATCGCACTCAATAAGGAGCTCTAAGTAACAAATAAAGCTAGCAACTGTTTTATTCACCTTTAAACGCTCCACCCTAATATTAGCTCTTCCTATCTACACCGACCACCTTCTAGAATCACATACGCTCTCCTATTCACAACGTCTTCCACAATTTACACTCTCCAACTAACACGCGAGCGCCATAAGTATCTCTTCGACGGGATACATGACCTCGTCTGTATTCCCTGGCTCCCCTCCTACACATTAGTTGCAATGGGACAACTATAAGTGCGAACTCAAACAGACCAGCTGATCTCCGGATAGTCCAGTCCAGTCCCTTGACTGCAAGATACACGCCCTGCTCCGCTTCCGTTCTCTCCAACCCCACTCCTACAACCTCCACAACAGCACCGAACCGACTGATAGGGTTAAGGAGACACCGTCTCTTCACAACACACGCACAACCGGGGTCAGCACTTAAATTCGTTACCTTCCTCAGCCCGTTGTCCAACGCACGAAGACCGTCTGTGGCACTTGGCTGTGAATCATCCACTCTCTCTGGTAGAGAAAACGAACCGAAAGTATGTCGCGTCTCCTACGAAGGTTCGTCAAAGACATCTCAACACCCTCCAACAGATGATCGGTTGGACGAGAAAACCCTACAAGTCCACTCAGCCTCTTCAGAAATCAATTAAACCATGATCCAAACAAGACGGGAACTAACAAGTGGAATGAAATTTGGTGAAGAGAGCTTAAGCCAGGAAGTATCGCGCCTCTGACGGTTGAAACAATTGTCTCGATATTCCCTGCACATACCAAGTATATACACAACGGACGGAATAGAAATTCCACAATATAAGAGTGGCAAACAAACACACAAGACCACTCCATAAATAGTGCATACCTCATGTCTCGTTCTATCCAGAATGATTGACATCATTTTACTGAAAAATCAAAGAAGGACACAAAATGTGAAATGATCAAACCACCAACCTGAAAAATGAACGGACGGTCCCTGTGACTCGCGATAGGTACCTTCGCCCGCTAAACCCAACCGCTAATCATTCCGAAACGCTGAGACAACCCCAATCAACCACGAGGGCAGGGCCAATCCACAAGACAACACAAGAACAAGTGCACGCCAAACAACAACGAACACGAAGCAGAATTGAACCGCTTGAAACACGCACTTGGCGGATCTCTTTATACTATTATTTCACCTAATGCTCTGAACCGCCAAACGCAAGAGGTGGCCACTTAGAATCACGGAGCCAAAGAGAAATAACTAACCAGAACAGACCATAAAACCGTCCAGCTGTTAGACATGTCAAGGCTTCTTGATGATGTCTAGTCCAATTCACTAATATTCAAGGAGACGCCATAATTACAAACAGCATAAGTCTCTAGCCAACACAATACCTATATACAAATCGTCAAATCAAAACGAATAATGAATTATAAACACTAGATAATAATAAAAGCGAGGAAACGAGACTGTTTAACTTATATAGTTTATAACAAAAACCAGAAAATTAGACAAAGTGTAACTCACATAAAAACATTTAAGCAACAACACAAACCCACAAGGCCAAATGAACTTAAGCACAACATAACCTATCAGAGACAAGATCATGAGGCGTGCGATATGTTATTCAAAAGATTCGAAACCACTTAATACATACTTAATCACATCTGGAAAGAATCCCTCTACACATAAGCCCGCCACAACAACAAACCATGTTACTCCCTGAGCCACACCACAGCGTCAGACAGAGGAGGAGCCATGCCATAGCAACGCGATTCCACAAGCCAAAGCTTGTCAGAAAAACACGATCTAAGCAAACCACAACGACTCACATAATATAGACTCTAAAACTCTACTTAACAGAAATCACATCAAAGAAAAGCCAAGAATTTTCTTCAATCATCCTTTTAATTAGTGAAGGAGCAAGTATAATGACATCAAATATAGGGCAAAATAGGGCCTTCTCTATGGGCGCACTAATTCTTACTGAACCATTGTCTCGTGGTCAGAATAAATAGCTCACTTAAAAATTATAGTATTCGTATGAGCCAAAAAACGACGTACAAGGAATCACATATCAGCTCACTAAGTCCCATGCCAATTTTCCATCAACAATTTTGAATACAAGAATCCCTCATCAGAAATGTAACGGACGCAAAGCACGAAACGGCTCGTTCTATAGGCCAACCAAACTATTAGCCATTTACTCATTCAGGCACATGGGATACTGTAAATTTTCGTTTTGTTAAGCGAAGGAAATGAGTACGAGAGATTCTCACTGCCTCTATGCGTTACATGTAAAAGCACTCATCTATTTTCCAAATCTGACGTAGTAAAACGCTGCATGATGGTCACGAAGGATTATTCACTTTGGACATAGTTTAGAAGATCACGCATCATACAGTGCATCAAGGTGGGACCAACCTGCGAGCATATGATTCGATACAGAATTACGAGAAACTACAAGTATGATTTAAGTTGACCAGTATGTAAGAAAGAGCAAGTGAAGTCGATTTTTTCGAGTCTAAGTCTCAAAACCCGTCTAATTTTAAATGGCACGCAAAATGACGCCACACCTTTAATTTTGAGCGTTATACGCAAACTGGACCCGTAATATACCCGCACAACTTGAGCGTTATATACGCTCCCTAGGCTGCGTATATACGTTCTCAGTTGCGTATATCTGCCGCTCATCCCAGAGCACATCTTTCCATATTTTTTGAAGGAACGAGCAGTCCTACAGAACTGTTATACGGCTGCTTAAGGTGCGTTATATACGCAGGAGTCGCGGTATTTCGGCTCCTCTACGCGTATATACCCTCCATCACACACTTCGGATGGTTTCGATCAATTTCGCTGGAATTCTTTCGCACCCCTACTTTCAGCCGTCTTTGAGTTCGGGGGCGATTGTCTGTTTCGATTCACTGTATTGTTCACACTGGATCTCAAATGCATTGTAGGGTGGTCATTTTTTTATTTCTTTTTTTCTGGGACTCGAGGATCCAATGAATAGCATCCTATAAACGTGAATATATTCAAGCATAAATAAAAACACATGTACATTCCACAATGCATAACGATACATGTTTATACTAAATCACACACTCAAGGCTAAGTTAGTCCTAAATGTTTTTTGGCTTTTCTAATGTATTGCACCCCCAGGTTCCGCTACCACCTCCGAGTTCCATAAAGCGATTCAACTTGATGGTCTAACTCCGAGACAAATGACTGGTGTCGCCGTATCGAGAAGACATTTTCATAGAAGCATCAAATCGGCTGAAGGGGGCATGAGTGAGGAAATTGTTGAGGTCGAAATTAATAGAAAGGGTCCCGCTGAAAGGAACTGACGTCGGGAAGTGGAGGTGCGAAAGGAGACTGAGGCCACAGGGACTGCTGACTTTTGCTTGGACTCTAATAAGCAACTGTAGGAATGAGAGTGTTCAAACAGCATAATAAAGCGTTGGGTGAGGTGACATACATGCTTGACGAGTCTTCATTCCATTTAAGGGAATAATCACCTCAGTATTCGCTCGATCATCCGCCCGGTTAAACTGAGACCATCACATGCGTTACTCACAAGCGAATGAATCAGGAAAGAAATTAACATATACTTCCTTGAGAGCTCAGCGGCAGAGACGGTTTTAGATGCATACACGCTCAAGTTGCCTTCCAAGCGTCTCCTTAATGGACCCAGATGCCATCATAGGCTGATAGTAAGGATCGAATGGACAACTCCTCTGCTCGATCATTACAAAAGTGAAGAGCTGTCTTTAAAGATGCGGTTTCGAAAAACAAACATTCCAAATACAAGAAAGTGTATCCTTGGGGCGAGAATGACTTGAGCGGGGCCAGGCGAGGATCAACACTCACTATTAAGCCACACCCTCAGTCATAGATACTGTGATCTTGCCTCAAGCACACGTTTCTGGCGCGACAGCAGGTTTGCATGCTTCATCTTGCCGGAGGATCGTGCAGGGCCACAGGAAACTTCGAGCATACTGCTCATACACGCTCCCAGATGGGTGGCAGTAACGCGTCAGTGGCGTCATGAACCGACGCAGTCGCCGGTATGGAAAGGCGACCTGGCTACGCTGAGGATGCAGATCAATCCAGCGAAGGACGACGCTTGCACCTTATGATACTATAGACATGGGGAATTGTCCGAGTTCCGAAGGAACAACGAAAGAACAAGGCAGGTTACTCACCTCATGAGCCTTCATACGGTTTGATCTTCTTACGGAGTGGTCATCAAAGTCTGGGTCTTAAAGTCTGACGCCGTTGCCCAAATAGCAGCGATTACTGCGGCGTGGGGCCCAGGGCGCTCCGAGGGCTAGAGGGCGACAGATACGAGTAGCCGAGCTACAAGACAACAGTATCACGTCAGTTAATGGAAAAAGATAAAAAGTCAAAGTAACCTCAATCACGCCATGGGCCCTATGATCGCCTTCACTCGGCAATCTAATTGCGGCGGTTCCTATGCTCCAAGCGTTGAGCAAGCAACCGTGCCCGTCATATCTCGACGACGCCCAATCCTCAGAAGTAAGGGTAGCAAATGGACGGTCTCAGCTCGCATCCCGTACCAAAAGCTGTTATCCTCAACCGAGATGTGCGAGCTCGTGAAGCATTTAGTGCGTCGTCCTCACAATCCCTTCAAGAGCAGCCAGGCTTCCGGCTTTTCCTTCTTCGGAAAAGAAGCAATGGCAAGCAGTAGAGGAGTTCCTCTGAACGAGTGTCAGAGAGGGGCGTACAACAGGTCGCGTGAAAGTCAGCACCATAAGTGGGAGAGTCACAAAGGGGTGAATGAGGTTGGTCACTTTATACCCATGATTAGTGAAAGTGTTGGAGTGTACCGAGAACCACTTCCAACAGTGCAAGAAAACAAAAGACATGAGCCGAGGCTCGATAGTGCGGTGACCTTGATGGTCTCTACCAAATGCGTGGAATCCTGTATCCTACCATATAAGACCCTAAAAGTCGGATCTTCAGAGTGTACAGACAGTATAAAGATTGGCCACTCGTTGGATGACCTGTCCTGCAAGTCATACAGTTCTGCCAAAGCCAAAATAAAACCAAATGGTTAACCGAGTATTACAGTTTACCGAATAGAAAAGGAAAAGAACGATGATCTTTACAGCATCGCACTTGACAGGGAGAGAGTCATATAATGGGTTATTGCAACCTATAACACCATAATCTATCCGGCCAGGGACGCGGCATTTCCAGGCGTCTTTTCGGACGGGCGCGGTAGGCGACGGCCTCTACTCCTCTGAATTCTCCTCCATGGCTCTCCGCACATCACCTAACGAACAAAGGCGATTAGGCAACAAACGCGCATAACGGGCTATACATGACGTCACAGTTAGAGGTTACTGCAAAGAAAAACTGCCTCCAAGGTTGAACCACAGCATACTCTACCAATGCCTTTGGGGAACAAGTTCAAGGGTGCTTGTGTAGTGAAAACCAACATCCATATATAGAGTCAAAGCCTCAACAGCAATTGACTCAGGCCCCACATACACGTGATGGTTTCGAATAAGTTTCGAGTTGTCATGTAGTGCACAAGCACAACAATCGGCATTATACTCGCTAGTTCACAAATGGTTGAAGGTATAATGATTTCAAAGCCCTTGATGTGTTGCTGAAAGCAAGTCGACGAATAAGCTTCGCAAAGAATTCGGGGCATATGGCTATAACATCATATTAAAATATGGAGCTTGAGTAAGTTTCGTGGTCGAAACCTTCGATAAAATTGATTCCATACCACGCTAAGAGCAACTCAACAATCAATGGTTGAATTTCAAAACAATAAGACAAACCTTGAAAGTCAAAGCTCATCATCAAGCTACTCAWGTTTCGCATCTCAATCATCAACCATCAAGATGCAAATAATCATCAAATTATGAGACAAAATTCCAAGTAGTTCATCAAGAACTCAACCAAGTTGGGAAAATTCGACCAAAAATAAAGAGGGCAAAATSACACTATACTTTCAAGCAACACTTTCCTCAAATCATCAAGGCTCCATCTCAAATTCAAAGCAAAACAAGCAAAAGCGTAAACATACAACAAAGATTACACATCTTTCATCAATGCCAAGCAATTGCAAGCACAAGCATGAGCAAATTCAAGCAAGATGAGCCATGAAAATAAAACCCTTAAAATTGAAAAATGAGACAAAAATTCACAATGAAAGGAGATTATACCTAAATTTGAGAATGAATCTTCAAAGGAATTGCTTCTAACCTCTTTAGGCTTGAATTTAAGCAAGAATTTGGGCAAGAATTTGTGAAGGGAAGGCAAGCAAAGAGCTCGAAATATGGCAACAATGTCGAAATGAAAGAAAGTAAGGAGCGAATTGGGTAAAATACACCCAAAAAGCAGCGTATATACGCTGCTGGTCTGCGTATATACGCAAATACTGAGCGTATATACGCAGATCCTCARCGTATATACGCTCCCTTTGGAGCCTCGTGCAGTTTCCTAACTTGTCYCGCATTGTTTCGATCATCCAACGGTCGTTCGAATTCCCGGCAAACTTTCAAAAGCCCTGCAAAATTACGACATTACCCTCCAAGCGGCAAAATGACCAAAATACCCCTAATTGATTAGAATACAAGTGTCTCTCAAAGCATTTAACGTCGACACCGAAGCAAAGCAACCACC
>SNQN01008972.1:0-15693 GCA_008642245.1 Bassia scoparia | reverse complement strand
AGTGCAGAAGGGTTCACACAGTTAACAACTCAGAAGATATATAAGTATTACTCAAAGTTGAACCAATACAGCTACTAAATTTTACACAAAGCACCAACTGCATGATTTCAATCTGCCTCCTAGCATTGAGTTGTTATTATGGTACATATTTGGCACAGGATGCACAGCATCAGTGGTCCGCCTTTTTTGTCATGAATGAATATTAGTAGATAGGGTAATAAGACAGTTCATAAAAAAGGATAGCTTCTTTAAAAAGAAAAAGAGTGAGAAGCGATGGATAGTATACTACAATTTCTGTGAGGAGAACCCCATAATTTTAACACTATTTTAGATTCTCCACTCTATTATCAATTTTCTTACATAATTTTAGAAGAGGCCTCACATCACCCTTCATCTCAGGTTCCATCCAAAAACTAACTCAGACAGTCCAGTCCAATATCTGTAGATTCTTAATCTAAATGTTATGTCATGCTTCTTACAGATGCTTCTCTTAATGGATGGTCTCCATATGCTAATGGAAAGCATGAAGAATTTTAGATAATTTACTTTACTGAGCAAAGAGGTAAACACAGAGAGAAGTAGACCAATATATAGTGCAAGGCTAGTGGAATACCTTAATGGGCATTGCTCAAGTGTAAACTTGACCGCATCCGCATAAGCTTCAGATTTGACTTTCCAAGTCTTTCAGGTAGATCATATATGAACTGTTCTATAAAAATGAAAAAAATCAGCCACTATTGTCAGCATCAATTCGTGCAGGGCCAACATAGGTTGATGGTCAAATGAAACAAGTAAATATATATGTATCAAATTTTAGAAATGATTATAATTAGTCTCTATGAATGGATACAAGAGTGTTAGTAATTACAATATAAAAAACTAATCCCTATCCAACTAATAAGGTTAGACAATCAGATTCCTCTATAAACTTGTATTCTGGCAAACATATTAGAAGCCTGGGTAGGTATGGAACGGTGAAATAAAATATCACACAAACACATATACAAGTTGTGTTACCCACTTGAATACCTGAATTTTGCGTAAAAGATTACGGGTGCGATGCAGCTTTTCTATATGTTCCCTTTTCTCAAAAAGTGATGTATTGACCCCATCACTCCTAGATTGCACAGATAATCTGCAACATGATCAAAATTGAAAGAATTCATAAGAATATCATAAAAATTACAAAAGAAATTTACACTTTGTAGAAAATTTCAATATAAATTATTTTAAATATAAAAATCAGTCTAAAAAAAATTACTTTACTACCTTTTCAAGTAGCTTGTTCCATATTTGATTCCATGCCCACAATATTTCTATTCATCCTATAAAAAGAAGAAAAATACCATTTGACATAATCACAATATTTGTCAAAATAATAATAAACAAAGAAATCACATTATCACAATGTATAACTTTATTGCGAATTGCAAGTTTTGCAACCATAGCCATAGAAACTATGATAACAAGATCCATACTGTGAGAAGACATATATGCCTATAATGGCTGATAAGCTCAAACAATAGCATAACAGAAGTCAAAAGAACACAGGACAGACAATAGCAACCTAATTACAAAACAACAGAAACAGAGGCACATGTGAAAAAGAAGACAAATAGACATATAAATAACACCGAAAATTTAACCAAATAAAATCAAACCAATCCTTAAAATTAAAAAGCAGTAATAACACACCGGAAAATTACTCATACCCAGATCAAATCAAGCTCAAAACAACATAAAATTAATCTGCCCCCAGAGCTTTGACTGAAAGACTGTTTGGGGGGAGTGGGAAGATGCAACTGTTTATCGTATCTGTTACTTTGTTATCGATTATCTTGACAGCACATGTAGAAGGACTAAATAAGCATTTCCTTTCCTTTRTTCATTAGGGAAAGCTTTGTATGTTTCTTTCTTTCCAATGGATCAACTATAATAAATTTCTGGCATGTGAAGATGCACCGATTGATATAGTTGTACTTTAGTAATCTATTAGCAATTTGACTCTTTCCAACAGGTGGACAACCTGAAAGATCAATTATTGGATAAATTGGAGCAATCCCTTGGTGATGTACAACTCTACTTCGACGGAAAAACTGCTACTTAATTTCAGATGAGTTTGTTAAATAAGATTCACCCGATCACATCCCTGCTGCTCATGAGGTAAGAAATGAGGCTTCTTTGATAAAGTGAACATTATGGTTTGATAAGTTGGATCGTCAATTTTGACTCTAGTCACGAGCCACATGGCTTCTTAAATCACTGAGTCCTTTTCTAGTATTGGAAAATTTTGGGGTCCCTTGTGTACACCCATGAACTTTACTTTACTGCTTTAATCTATGCTGCTATGGCAGTTATGCTTCAGTCATTTTACCTTCGATAATGATTTTACGTAACCTGATAATTGTATAACTGTAAACATCAAAATTAGCATTTCTAAAGCTTTGTATACTTATTTTTTTCTCTACGCATAATTCAGATGCCAATGCATCGCACATGCTATTTTTCTTCTCTCTCAATGAAATCCTCGATGTGGCCCATGTAGGCTGTGGATGCACTTTTGCTCTCAGTTGTTCCTGTTTGTGACATGCATATTGTAAGGCTTCACCCCCTTCAAGGGGGTTGACCTGAGCTTCAGTGTCATGGAATTGAGCCATCAAATCCACATGTGAATGCATTGGGGTGTGTTGTCGAATTGAGGGGATCGCCACCGTGCCTATACAGGTTAATCACGGACGCCCGAAAACATTGGTGCCAACTAATTGCCCCACAGATAGGTCAAGTAACCAGATTGTGGGTTCCGAGGACATGGTCGACTAGATCTTGACCCAATCCGCCTGCATGATACGGCCTCTACTCGATCTCATTGTAGTTCCATATGTCATAATTATTGAATACAAGTAGCCTATCGATTTGAGATTGAAAGCGCACTAACCTAATATTACTAAAAAAAGTAGGTTACTATTAGTAGAAACAAAATAGTGAGCTACCTATCCTAAGTGACCACTTGAATTATGTCAATGTTATGGTGCCTAAACGGGTTGTCCAAATTATCTGACTTTATGTGGACATGTTAGACTCGAATTAGCATGGAGGAATGGTATAGGCTTAAGAAAAGAATGTATGTAAGGTGACACTTGAGCATATTCGCAAACAGACCTATTGACAATACGGTACAATCATCATGACTTTCGGGAACTAAATGAGGCACCAAATAGGTGTCTACAGTTAGCTCCCCCTTTGACCGAGTCTGGAGAGCAAAGTCTTGTAAACAACAGCAAAGGTGCCATGTTGCGACTTATGTATGCTAATCTCTATGGAAATTAGCTAAAGGCTAACCCTCAAGATCGGTGCAAAAATGATATAGAATGTGTTTCAAGAGTCAATTGTGACAATTGAAATGCTAGTGACAAAATAGATGGCATTGGCAAATAGTAACTTGAAAATGATATCCCTAATTCAGATTAAGGACTATCACAAAAATGGCATGAGTCTGAATTAATGCCTGAGAGAGACTTGATGCAATAGCTTGTGACCCGCGACCTTGATAAAAAAGGTGTTCTAAAGATGCATTTTTTGGTTTAATGCTAAAGGTAAGGTAGAGGGACCTAAGTCTGGATTAAGGTCACACATGAGTCTAGTTTAGAGGGCACTTGAAATTGAATGTGTCAACATGTAATTGGAAAAAGAGATGTCCTAGTTCAGCTTTAGGTCACCTTAAGGGTGACATGGTCTAGTTTATGCCCTAGTTCTTGAAGGGTCGCATGTCTAGGTCTGTTTAAGACCAAAAAGGACGATACTAGGTCTAATCCTAGTAACCAAGTTTGAATCGAAGAGTGTTATTTTAAGAGGCCTATTTGAAAAGTGCTGATTGAAATGACTTATATTTGCTAATTGACGAGACCATGCTTGTGGAATGTGACATGTGACTCGAGCTTGAACTTGAACTTGAACTTACATCGACTTACTTAACATCAGCGAGACAGTGACTTTGATTGAAGTGACAGGGTCCATAAGCGAATTTTTCAGGATTTCACTTGATAGCAATAGACTTGAACAGCAACAGAAGCGTTAGGAGACAAGAAGCCTCCCAATTTGAAAATAGGGATGCTTGAGGACCGTGATGGCGGCAAGCCCCCCAGTGAGACTTGAGGGAATGTAGATAGTATCGATGTTTGAAGGGGAAAAGCTAGAGACAACGGCTTATAGTCGATGGGTCAAATTTTGTGGACTACAGGAATGAGTCCCCAATGAGATGCACTAACCCTAAAGTTAGTGGCTTACTTCTTAGGGATTGAGTCAATGAGTCCTTGAAGTGGCCGAAGATAGGCTATGGTTCGAGAAATAAAAAAGGGTCAAATTTGTAGCTAAGGGTCAAGGATGGTAGGTTGATGCTAGGTTGGCTAATGATCTTGGTTCGATATGATTCTATGTCGGGTCTAAAACTAGCAATACCATTATCAAATTCTTAGCATGTCAAAGCACTCAAAGGGCCTAAATGATTTATATCAACGTGAGTCGGACCTCGAGAAGAGGCTCCTACGATCCTTACGGAATCAGACCATCGCTAGTTCTGAGTGTTGATTTGTGTGTGTGGTTGAAATTGAACATGCTCATTTAGAAAGGGTTTTGAGGACCGTAATTTGAGGTTGAGGGCGAAGAAGGAAAGGAAAGGTTCAGTAATTCCCAATGTATTGTCATCGTGTGCAGTTGCCTTGACTTTTGCATTTGAACTTGCATTTTGAATTGACTTACACTTTAATCAAGAATTTGCATTTTTGAATTGTTTTTTTTTTGTTGCATTGGATCTTGAATTTGCATTTTTGAATTTGATTTGCTCCTTGTTTATTATTATTTTTTTACTTGTTTTTGCACATGTCTTTCCTACACACCATCTGAATTCCATGAGTTAGGTAGTTATGGATGAAGAAGAAGGAGGTCAATGTGTTAGCTACAAGGGGTGCAAGAGATTGAATGTCATGCACGAGAGTGAAGGGAAAGAGATGATTTTTGTGATGTTAAAGAAGGAGCCTTTTGAGCATTTCAATTTCGTATTGAGTTATTAGATCAAACCAATCGAGGCCAATGAGTGTTGAGACTTGCATAGAATTAGAAAATTATATTTCCAAAAACAAATGAGTCATTTATTGACGGATGAAAACTGAAAATACATGGGCTATTGTATAGCAAGAGACTACATAGACTCAAGGACAATGAATTGAAATGGACACTTAGCTAGGACTAGACTCTATGACTCAATCTAGAGAGGCCGCGCAGATCGATTCCACGCCTGGGTGACATCATGGTTAGCAAGTGGGGTTGGTTTGGATGTTGATCTTATTCTTCGCTGCTGGTGAACTGGAGGCGACCATCTTCGACCATATCTTGAATCTTATGCTTTAAAACAAACAATTTTCAGTGGTGTGGCCCTTCCTTGGTGGAACTTGCAATAGGCATTGGCATTCCAACTCTTAGATTTCTTATCATCTGAAGGATCTTGGAGTGGGCTCATAGGAGCAAGTGCAACCTTTGCAGTTAACCTATCAAAGGCCTGCTCATAAGTCAAGCCAATTGGAAAAAAGGTCCTTGTGGCCTTCGGGGCTTTTGTTGAAGAGGCGGGATGGTTGAAAGAATTGTCATTGGGAGAATATGGGTATGAGGCTGGTTTGATCGGTAAAAGAGGAGCCACCTT
The DNA here is from genome assembly GCA_008642245.1 of Bassia scoparia. Classification (NCBI taxonomy): domain Eukaryota; kingdom Viridiplantae; phylum Streptophyta; class Magnoliopsida; order Caryophyllales; family Amaranthaceae; genus Bassia; species Bassia scoparia. The sequence goes on along the minus strand of SNQN01008972.1, from coordinate 10,001 downwards.
TCTTGTTAAGCCCCCGCCGTTACCTTAGACTTCAGGCTTGAACATCTTCCTCAACTAGGAGCCAAACCTATATGAGCCTAGTAAATGAATAATGGCTTGAAACATTGAGTGGCTCTCGATACTTGGGCTGAAGATTCTTGATGACATCGACTTGATCTTCCTCTGGTCGATAGTCATTTGAGCGCCTTTCCCTCCATCTATTAAGGAAAGTAGAGAAATCTTCTCTTTCTCCTGCTTGGTGCTCTAGTTCATGAGCCCACAGGGAGCTGGGAATTGTTACCTGTACTGCTTTAGGAACTCTTGTTTGATATATTCCAATCATCGAGCTTGGTTTTGATTCAGGGTCTTGAACCACCTGATGGGAATGGGTGTCAAAGTAATAGGAACACCGAAGGGAAATACTCTTTGCCCATTCACCTTAAGAGCCATGAGATATTGAAAGTGCGGAGATGGTCTTCTGGGTCTTCATCCCTTGAACTTGGCAAATCAGTGATGACAACTCTTTAGGAAGCTGGCCCTTAATCTCATAATCAACAACATGAGGCCCTGGACTGATATCTCGGACAGTTTCTTGACCAACTCTTCTAGTTGTTCACCTTTTTTTCCTCTCAGTCATCGAGGAGGGAGAGTGATGTCTCAGAATTGTCTTCTTCCTCCTCGTCAGATTCGAGGAGGTTTTTCCTTGGTCCTCTTTTCCTTTAGCTCCCCAATGCTCTTTTCTTGGGCATCAAGGCGAGAATTCACAGACTCGAGCTTTTCTAGAATGCATTAAGTTGTGTCGATGTTTGCCATGAAACGTCTTGGTGATCAGGAGCACGTCGGGTTTGGCTTCTTGTTACTCTTCTAGGCCCCAAATACAAGTCGCGAGTCTTTGCTATCTGTAGAATCAAGCAAACACTTTAGAAACCCGAAACAAAAGATTAGATTTGAGATTGAACTAGTAATTGACAGCTCTTAAGAATGAACCTGACTCGGTTTTAAGGTTCTAGACTTTAAGGAACTAAATGAAGTGGACTTGAAGGTGGCCTATTCCTAGACCTAACTATATGTTAAGGTGCTAGGTTTGGAATTGAATTTGAAAGGGATTGATCTAAAGTGGACCTAGTTCAGTTTAAGGTTCTTGGATCTTGAATCGAATTTGGACTTGAATTTGAAATTGAATTTGAAAGTGTCTAGTTGACCTACAGTTTTCGGGTCTAGCATAGGGTGTAAAGTCGGACCTAATTCAGCTTTAAGGTTCCCAACCTATGCTTAAACTAGGATCGAAACGAAATGGTCTTTGGATGGCCTTGTTCAGTTTTAAAGGTCCTTAACATGTACTTGGAAAGGATTGAGAAGATTGGACCTAAGTCAAATTTAAAGTTCATGGGATGGGTCTGGACAATTTTAGACTCAAGGCTTGCCATGGGCCTACGAGTCGAACCAGACTGTGAATTGAACTAGTACATTGAATGTCTTGGACTAGAGGTCTTAACATTTAGGCTTTCAATTGGGTCTAAGGGTTCTAGGCCTAATGAGCTTGGGCTAGGCGAACTTGGATAAGCTCTTAAGCCTAGTGGCTAAGGATAAGACGAAACCTAGTGAGCATTGATTAAGGACTGAGAGATTAAGCTTTGGTAGTGAGAAATTGGATATGGGCTATGGTAAGGGTCTGAGCTAATTAAACTAGAAGAAGGGTCATAAGCACAAGCACAAGCACATTGATAGAAAAGAGTCCAATTTATTTACTAAGGTCTGGATCTAGGTGAGCTATAGATCGACTTGTGTTAAGTCTGAGGGGGTAGTAGACCAGGCCTAAGAGTAGAGCTGAGTCCAATTCACCACCACAAAATTGGTGATGTATGGCCGAGGTATCCTTGTGTACACCGCATCAGTAACACGTGCACCGCGGCATGGGCGGGATGGGATTGACCTTGGCCACAGATCAAGTAACCACGTGGACCAAGGTAAGATCCCCCTCCCCCTTATGGAGTCTCGAGCGGTAGACATGCCCATAATAGACCAAGGAGCCTAGACATTGACCCTATGCGAGAGGTCGCATGCGGCGCCATCCAATTAATTATGAAAATTGAACTACGAGACGTTTCAGTCTGTTTCCACCTCACCTAAACGGTGATTGTCCCCAGTGAGATGAAGTCTCCAAAACTTAAGGCTTCACCCCCTTCAAGGGGGCTTGACCTCACTTCAGTGTCATGGAATTGAGCATGGAATCGCGCATGTGAATGCGTTGGGGTCAGTGTGTGTCGAATTGAGGGATCGCACGTGGCCTATTACAGGTTAATCACGGCGCCGAAACGTTGTTGTGCCAACTAATGGGCCCTCATAGATAGGTCCAGTAAACCAGATTAGTGGGTTCAATGGTACGGACTGATCTTTGACCCAATTCCCGCATGTAGCAAGTTTTAGGTCGATTATAATACTCGAAATTGAATAAACATAGTGTTGAAATGGGAAATTTAACATTAAATTGACATTGATTATCGTTGAACTCGAAATTTTACAACTATTTTTGCAAACATACAAAGATTGGAAATATTGATAAATTCTACATTGTTGTATTGATTAATGTATGTCAAGCCTTTAATTTAACAAAGTTTTAGTTTATGAATAGACTTAAGCGATTATGAAATGAGATTCTCGAGTTGATACCTTGTACGCGGCGGTCGAAACGTTATTGATTATGCGCAAAGTGTCACAAGAATTGAATTTGAATTGAATTGAATCGAATGAATCGTGAATGTGGTTGATTGTGGTTAGAAGAGCTTAGAAATGTTTATGAAGAGCAAAGAGAGAGTTTTTCCGTGATCCTCTCCCAATTCGGAGTCCCAAGCGCCATATTTATAGGCACGAAAACCAAAAACGAGCGTAATATACGCTCAAAACGAGTGTATATACACTCAGAGGAGCGTAATATACGCTCGACTGAGCATATATACGCTCAGAGGAGCATTATAACGCTTGAATATTCTGGATCCCCTTTGATCTTGAGCGTATCGATCCTAGGAGCGTATATACGCTCAAGGGAGTGTATATACGCTCGATGAGCGTATATACGCTTCATGGAGCGTATATACGCTTCTTGGAGCGATATATGCTCGATTATACGGATATTATACCGTATATTTGCTTTGATTTTCTTGGTTTGGATGAACTTAGACACTTCTTATGCAAAGAAATACGATTCTAGAGGTTTCCAGAACATTTCGTGTATTTTTTTTGGTATTTTGAAGTATTTTCTGATTTTTATTTTTTGTGTATTTTGATTTTTTTAAATATTGTAAAATTCATAGAAAATTGTAGAAAAATCGGAAAAAACAACCTAAAAAATACTGTGCGAGCTGTGCAGGAGACTAACATGGAAGGGAAAAATGATCAGATGAGAAATTGAATAGAATTATGAGATCACCAATATAAGTATTTTAAAAAAGTCCTAAAGTTAAAAAGAGAAACAGAAATAATTGAAATAAATAAAAGAAAAATACTTTTTGCCTAGTAATGGCTCCAGTTAGACTCGATTAGCATGGAGAATGGTTATGGAGGCTTAGAAAGAATGTATGTAAGGTGACACTTGAGCATAATTCGCAACGTAGAGTCCTATATACCTGTACAATCATCATTTAGACTTTCGGAAACTAAAATGAGAGCACCGAATTATTGGTATCTACGATATATGATCCATCTCTCATCTAGCTCTGATGTTTCAATTGTCACTAGACAGTCAAATTTGATACTGTTTATGCCTGATGTTTCATGAAATATTTCTCTTAGTGATATTTTCTCCCGCCTAGTTGCTTATTTTCAATACGGTATATGTTTGGCATATCTGGTTTGTGTGGTTTAAGTTGCTATTACCATTCTCCCTCGGTTTCAAACTCGTGCCATCTACGTGTTGCTGCGCCAGGGATGTCCGTGCCGTTATCCATAGTAATATTCTCTCTCAGATCTAAGTAGCAACAACTTATTATAATCTCACGTTGTCTTGTCATCAAGTAAATTTATAGTTTAACTCACTTTCATTATATTGCTTCACTTTGTTATATGTGTTGATCCTTGATGTTTCTGTAGGTACTTTGGGAACATAGAGAGACCATATAGAACGTCAAAACCTTCTGCAGGAGTTATTGGCAGGTCCTAGTCGTAATTAAGTTTCGGTAAGCCATTATATGTGCGCAGTGTTGAACTTCTGTGCACTTCTGTCAGACTACAAGATAGGAGCAGATCAGCTCATGGTGAGCAAGAAAGGGGTTTCAGTATATTGTTAGACTTGTTAGTTTTTGATACTGAACTGTAAGGTTATAAGTTCTCATAGAAGATAATTAATAGTAGTGATTTAAGAATTAATTCTTAAAATGGCTGACTTTATTGATCTATTTTCTATGAGAGTATTTGGAATCAACGGTCAACACCATGCAGTGGCATTATATGCATGCTGTATTTTTTTAGTTCCCTTAGTTTGAAATTACCGACCGAGTTTAGTGCGTGCTCCAGTAAAATATCTTTTTGATCCAAAATGGAATTATCACACAAATGTCGGTCTGTAGGTGGAAATTACCTCCAATTTTTTTGAGGGAAATGAAAATTACCGACCGAATTTCGGGCCGGATCGCAATCCTTAGGCTCAAGGCTGATTACCACTGCTTTCGTAGTTTACGAGGTCGGACTATCGGTCAGTCGGTATTATTTCATGTTTCCCTCTCCATTCATTCCCTTCACAAGTCGTCGTAAATCGGTGGTGGACTGTCACCGACGCAGTAATCTTGAATCGATGCCTCGCTCTCTCTACTTCTACCGCATAGAGCCTCAATTTGACCGACCTCACGACGAATTTCGTCGATAACACATTACCCGAAGGAAATTGGTCGGTGTATGTCGGTCGCCAGATCAATTTCTTACTATATAGTCGACCGCCGACTTTTCTTCAAAATGGACTTTACCGCGTAAAGCGCGCGTCCGACCATTTGCTTTTACCTCTACTTCAAAATTTAATGACTTTGTCAGGGCTTGCCAAAAATCTGGCCCTCCACCGTAATACCATGATTAATAGGAAACAAAGACTTTGAATGGTGCTACTGGCTTACGGTGATAAAGGTGGGGATGAAACCTTCTTCTGAATTATGTGGTGGTAAAAGTAACAAAAAAAACAATCTAATTGAGAGATAATAACACGTGCTCTTCTACCCACGAAGATGTAATGTCACCAAATCCAATTAGAGATCCAAATGTATTTACATACAATAAATAAATCATCCTGATAATGAAACATTAAGCAAGTAACTCATAGTCATGTCGTTCTGAATTCATAGCGCACGCCTCCGCTGGTGAAAGAAAATAAGATAAGGAAACTTATTAAATACTTGCGCAAGATTTGGCTTCTCCCTAGGAAACGCTGATGAGGAATGTCGGTGCGAAAAACAACGAGTTTGACACGACAAAGTATTAAAGCGTCAAGAGGAAGCTCAAGCCAACAGGATCTCGACAAAATCAGTTGCTCTAAGTGTTTCTCGATAGAGAAGATGACGATTTGTAACGAGACAAAGGAAAGGTTACCCAGAATCTGAGACTCGCTCTACAATAATATGCTGAAAGACTCGTCGTGCGTGCGTAACGAAGTATTTGGCTAGGTCCTAACTGTCCATGAATATCGTTACTCAGGCACACGATGGATATAGTGATATCCTTTCTCCAGTTACGTTTCCATAGTTGTCTCTATTGCCTCTAGTAGTAGAATTAGGCTTCTCTCTGCTTGTCACAATATACGCGCCAATGCTACATCTTTATTTATCCTTTGGTTTTACTCTGGCTTGTCGTGGGCATATATAGACATATTGCTGGTTATTAAAATAATATTTTCTCTTGATTCGTGTGTGTATATACATACCTTTAAAATTTGAATATATCTATTTTTGCTCTTCATTATTTTTAATTTTATATATTATTCCTTGCACACATTTAAAGTTTTGATGACTATTTTAACCAAGCTCTCTTCATTATCTTTACATTATGTCTTATCATACATTGGGCGAGTGGTACTTTTTCACGTTGAACTGCTTATATATCTCGTGCGTAAATTATCTCACATTTTACCTTTATTACTTAGCCTGTAGTGCTTAATTGCGTTGGAGAACTTATCTCCAAGATAAGCTCACATTTTTCTCAATGATGTGGAATACTTTCATGGGTACTGACTGTGTGTAACAAGTGTGAGTGGCTCATTTCAGACACTGCTCTTGGACCAACAACTGTTATGAATACAATTATTTGCTATTAAAAGTATGAGATCGTGTTGTAAGCTCGCAATATAGTTTGTCGATACATAGTGAACAAACTCGCTCTCTTCGTAATCCAGGTGTGATAAAGAAACATTGATTACATAACGGACTGTTGCTTGTAGCTGAATGCCTTGAAGCTTTGGCTGACCACCTGTGAACCAAAATACCATGGGCGGACCTGACCTGACCCCTAGAGATGTTTGAAAATTGTCTCACGCAAACCGCAAGTGCTTCAAGGGCTTTCTCTGCACCTTCTACATAGAGAGATTAGGACATTCATGAATTCGGAATAAGCTCTCCGTGAACTTGTTGAACTGTAGGGCAAGACTCCTAAAGATCATTGAGGGTGGACCAGGCCGCCTTATATCTGAAACAAGATTGCAGATAGGTGGTGTAAGAGGATAATGCTAAGAGACTCGAAGGCTCCCAACGCTCGCCCACTATATTGCAATAGGGCCTCTTAAAGGCATATTAAGGGCTAGCTTTACCCCACTTTTCCATCGGCGAAGCAAAGGACTCAGGGAATCATCAATTTGCGGATGATGGGACTCTCGCGTTCTTGGTGATCATCTGAGTTAGTGGTATGCCGAGTCAAATGACACTATCTAGGTTGTGCACCGTAGGCTGTCATACCTGTAGTATAAAGGCTAAAGGTTCTTCCGTGTGACTTGTGACGTAAGAAATCTGCAGGGCAGGACCTGCAGCGGAAAGTTTTTCAATCACATGACAAGGGTTTATAGAGAGGGATTGCTCACCTGTTTGTATCTGTGTCTCAGGAACGTTACAAACCGGCATACTTTCTCTGATGTGGAGAAAAGGAGGACTTTGGTAGCTCAGTGACACCAGAACAACGTACAAAATACTTGGAGGAATGGAAACAAAGTGACCATTTGAAACAGTCGTCCTGTCCTTTTAGGGCCACTATGACTGGCGGGAAAGGAACCAGCCGACTTTTAACACTTAGCATGAACACGTTCATATCCACCTACCACTGATAACACAACTCTCCCAAATCACTTTAGCTATACATTCAACATGACACCTCCAGTCGCCACACGCGGGCTAACGCTGACGTGCAATGTAACCAGGAAAGCACTTCAGAACCGTCACATATGTGCCATAATGTGACGCGTATTAATATAGCGAAATCACACTACGTCCGCAGGGGCACACGACATGCGTTCCCGCTAGCCCCTTCATCTCGCCATTGGTAACATATATTAGAGGAGTGTAAGAGGAACCACCGCCAGATTGGACTTGGTAAGGAGAGCGATAATGTGTGAACTGCGAAACTGTCAGAAGACTGGCAGTATAGGGAATATGATCGTTTACAACCACCGAGTGAGCACCTGACGCGGATAATGGGGGAAATAGGACAACAAAGTGTCTCCCTATTTACTCGGTCCACCAGGGGATTCGGATTTTCGTTATTGTCCAAGCACTCAGGCGCAGGGCCCTGATAGGATATATATGGCAATACATCACACGCTACAATATAACTTGGCATACAGTACAACAAGGGTGAAGAAACACAATCGCCGGCTTAGTCTCAGGAAAAGCAATGCTCTGGTGTTGATCACTATAGTGATTCAACTCTATTCATTCTTACCCTTTAACTGTGCGCTTTGATCCTTGACTGGATTAATCGCACTTTACTCACCATTTCCTCAATGCACCTACACTCGCAACACATGCGTCACTATAGCATTCCAACCACAGGACTCCTACACTTCCTTCCATACCAAGCCCTCAAAAGTGCCATTCCTACTTGCCGGTAGCTATTATTTAGGAATCTCTGATCAAGTCATAGCCTGACTCTTCCACTACTTGGACGTCCAAGGCACAAGCCCTAAGCATATTCCTCCATGGTTGGTTTCATCGCCTCTCGTTTGGTCACTCTGTGGCTGGATGAAAGGTATGTTACTCGAATCTTCAAGGGTGTTGTTAGGTTCTGCCTAAAATTTACTTCTTAGAAAACTTTGATAATCCAGAATCTCAGCACTTCAAATCTCTATAAATGAGTTACCTGTAGGTACGTCCATGCTCGAATGGCATCTCACATGTAATGGTGTCAGCTTCTTTTTTCCAGTCTTATTAGACATAATAATTTGCCGACTTAGGAGATTCGGTCGACATGAATTGCTTCTCTTCAACTAGAGTGAGACTAGTTTGGGTAATCTTGTACGAAAATCTCGATATGAAATTCCCACTTCCACTCAGGTTTTATCTCTAAGCAGGATGAATCGCTTCCCTTAATGGTACTCTAGGTCAATTCACCTTTTTACGGTTAGACACTTGGAACAAAATTCAACCTCTCACCTCTCCTTTCATTGATGGACAACCATACGAAACATTTCCTCTTTAGAAATGCTTCTTTTCTCACTTGTACCCCAACCAGGAGTGTTGAAGTGGACGGTAATTAAATGGCACAATGTGAATTATTGCCTTTGATCCGTCCATGATTCTTTGTTTCCAACATCACCGCAGTCTTATTGTGGTACACACACATTACCTTAAAACCTTATATAGACACTTCCATCATTACTGATACATTAAAGTCGGACTCTCAGCACCATATTTGACTTTGATACCTTAATTTTTCCTCAAAAAAATTCATCATTATATTTCGCTTTTCCCTATTGATTCTATAGCAAGTACTCGGAAACATTCAGTATAAATGCGATAAGAAGCGATACCATTGCTCTATAAGCATCTCAACTATTTGACTCCAAAATTCAATTGAAATTCGTCAATGACCTCCAACATTCGATCCTTACTTTCATAGTTTACTTCACCCAAATTCCTTAAGTGCTGCTCAAACAGAGACAACTATATAGGTATATGGAGACTGTTGTTATGGGCATTCCGATCTCGATCTATTCTAGCTAGAGGCAGCAATCAGCACACCAGATGTTAGCCTTTCCTTCAAGGTACAAATTGTAATGTCCTAATTGTTGCAAATAGGCCAGGTTTCATGGACTTTGTAACCATGGTATGCTGCGCGCACATCCGTAGTAATCACAAGTCACCTTTCATGTGGAAAATTATACTATTAAGTCTCTTTAATGACCCTTACTGTGACATAGAATTTTTCACAGCCGACTGCCATCCCATAGATAGTTTTCCAAATTTTCACAAGACGATAATAGCTGAAACTGGTTGCGAGTAGTCTTCTAAGTCCGAGGGATAAGTTGGTAAATTGAGCTTAATTTAACGGTTTCAGCTGCTCCCTCGAGCGAGGATCCATGACATACCCTCACTTCCCATTCTGTTGCGGGACTTCGAACCTGCCTGTTTGATCGTCACTAATACGTTTCAAAATCCATCACTTCCGTCATGCAATGCTAGCACTAGTGCTGTATTCGGAGACACAGTTCTTAAGTGGGTTTGGTAAAGACTTGACTAAACCTTCTTATCATCGCTCCTCAAATCTACTGAACATAGTAACACCCGCTTCTTAGGAGCTAGGATGCCCTCATCAACTCGCCTTCAGTCTTTGCAGGGTCACAGAAAACACCCTCCATGAGATAAAATATAATGGCCCAAAAACTTACGACTTGCTCAACGCAACACCCAATTGCATTTGTGAGATTCTCGGCACAACGGATTTATGATACTAATCCCTAATGGGTCTCTAGTATAGTCCTCAATTTTGTGTATGCGTCTTCCTCATTACCTTTTGATATATCAATAATCATCCAATTAAAGACAACCGACAAATTTGTCTATCTG
>SNQN01008971.1:0-19709 GCA_008642245.1 Bassia scoparia | reverse complement strand
AGTCGAAAATTAATTGTTTAATGAAAAATGATATTAATAAAAAAGAAATGGGGATAAAAGTGTTTAGTTTAAATAAAATAAATATTCCTTCGATTATGACTGAGAAAAGAATCATACCCTTTCGATTTTAAAGTTTTGTGAATTTTATATTTAAATGAATTTAATGTTTTACTATAGATTTTTTTTCATTTTGAGACACTTTCTCCCCTAATCTCCTTTTACCTTAACCTTACATTTTTTTACTTTTTCTATTTTCCCTTAATTTTCACTATATATCGGTATTGTGATAGTAATAAGAGTCACTATTCATTATATATCGAGGATTATTAAGTGTAAATAATAAGGTCACTATATCATCAAAGGTTACTATATTGACCAAAAGGGTCACTCTAATGTGGTGCACAATAAATTATTGTGCACCCATGCACTTAAACTTGCCTTGTTGTAATAGTTTGACAAGAGATAATTGTATTTGTTACTTTTAACTCATAGTCTCCTACCAAGCAATTGGAAAACGAAAAACAATTATTTGAATCTTTTATCACGGGTCTCCTTATTCAATTATTTTAAGTGAATTTTGTTTAACTCAGTTCTACTCAATTTCCAACCCTAATTTCTTTTCTCATATACAATTTATTTCAATTTAGTATATTTAATTCAATTATTTTCGAGCTAAGAAAAAATTCATTCAACACTATTCGATACCAAAAAACTGTTAATTCTATATGAAGTTGAATTGGTGGGGTCGAGTGTGATATTGTTATGACAGAAGCGATTAAATGCGAAAATAAACAATAAATAACACAGAGAATTTACGTCGTTCATCAATAATGGCTACGTTCACAGGCAGGAGAGAGAGACAGTTTTATTGCTTTAGAAAGTTCGGAAACAGAACTATAATTTCAGATTGAGAGCTAGGGTTATTAGAAGTAGGAGTTATATATGACTCCTAAACAGAAAAGCCCAAAATAGGCCCAAGAACAGAAACCCGTTAGCCTCAAAAACGACATTTATTGTAAAGGTCACACCAACAACCCCCGTACATAATTATACGCAAGTGGGAGACGCACAACAAATTGAAGCACAAACTACAATTTTCGTTGTAAATATTCATTTCTCGTCAATCGTAAGTCACATCATATAATTATATAAAGACATACAGGATTTATTATTTGGTAAAATAACTTATCCATTAGTGAATGATAAACGTGTCAAAATTTTCACATAAGAAAGTGTATTTTTTGCCAAGTGTTTTTTTTTTTACCTATGAGGCTATTGCAAGTTTGCAACTGAGTAACATAAAGTATTCGCTTCATTATTTTCTCCGCCATCAACTTACTCAGGTTAAAGTGGAGTTTGGTAGGAATTCCTTAACAAAATTGAAATATTTTACTGTATATAAGTAAGGGAAAAGGGTGTTATACACATTACACTTTACTTTTGATATATGTTTGGTACATCAAACACACACTCTATATATTCACACTTTAAAACTTCATTCAAGACGTACTCTCTTTATTCTTTAAAATAAAAATTAAATTTGATTTAAAAAAATAAGAYCCAAAATAACTTTAATAAGTGTCCAAGATGAGTCTTTGATTTTCAAGACTCTAAAGACTCAACTCTAAACTCTAGTGGYTCTTAAGGGACATTATCTCTTAAACTTGAGAGTCTCATCTCAAAACTCCCTCAAGAGTCAAGACCCCAACAATCTTGCTTACCCTAAGGGAAATTCAACTGCAATGAAAAATGGTTTAACGCTCCCTGGTATACCAAAGAGTCACTTTTCCATGAAAAATATTTTAGGCTCTACCAAACACAACCTTAGTATGTTCATTTGCTGGTGTGCCACATTACATACGTACGTCATTTACATGGTAGGTGCAAATTATTCATTACTAGGAAATCAATCTCCACCCGCAAGCATTACTCGTAGTCGATCGTGAAGATTCACACTCAGTAACTTTCTCGTATTAATGAAGTAGGAGTACATCTCTATCGCCTTCAAAAATATGAACAAAAATGCGATTAATCATGTGAGATTTCGTTATTTCTTGTACGTTGTACAGCGGCTAAGGTATAAAAGAGTAACAGAGTGAATAGTGAAAGGGGTGTTGAGTAAGCTTCATTGTTTCCTACCTACTAGATTGATAGTGACTTTAAGTTGGCAYATTGCCCAAATGCAGGGGTATTATTGTCCAATCAACCTGAAATGTCAGCCGTTTAGCTTGTCTCACTGTACTGTATATGGTGGGGTTGTTGTTACTTAGTTACATGTGTTACACAGTGGTACGAACTACCAAGCAGTAGCAGCCAATAATTTTTAGTTTTGTTTTGTTAGAATGATTACATTTTGCATATAATAAGCTAAAAACGGAAAGTATTCAGTGTTCTAAAGGTTTGTATAAGCCTACGAGGTAGAGTTTTTAACAACTCTAGAAGATCCGAATTCGTAACGAAAAACTTTCAGCAGTTGTATTAATTAACACACTTTCCAATGTAAAATAAGGTAATTATGGATTAGGTAAAATAACAGTTGTATTAGCACTCTAATATATTAGTTTTTTGTTACACCCAAATATAGAAACTCTTGAAAGTTTTTCGTTTCAGAGAGAGTATATTGATAGTTACACAACAATTTTCATTGTACTAAACTTTATAGTTTATAGTTACACATAAAATAATTATTTCTCGCTTAATTTGTGTTAATTATGTTTTATATGTACTGTTTCTACTGCTGCTTAAAATGTAAAGTTTTTGAAGCAAACGATGTCAAATTTGCTAAAAATGGGGTTAAGAAGCCGCAGGAAGTTTAGTGTAATCGACAATGTCATGCAACTTTAGCTTGTTATTGCCGAAATTAGCCCTTGTAAGTTGTAAGATCACGAACTAGTTAACATATCCAGGATACACAATGTCGTAAGTTGTAAGATCACGAACTAGTTAACATATCCAGGATACACAATGTCTGGTATCGCTTAGCTGATTGAATATGGTAGTAAATACAAAATCCTCAGCTCGGCTAAAAATTATACCAATGTACTATCTCCGTAACGCAATAAAAGTAATAATTGAATTTTTATTTTGAGAAGAGATTTAACATAGTAAACAACCAGATTAATCAAAATAATTATAATACAATAAACTTATCATTCTATTCTTTGTTGTGTTAAAATTAATTTAGAATTAATTTGTTCCTTTACATTGTTAAATTTTTTGTTAAAATATGTGAAAATTCAATTATGTGTTTTTATTGATTTCTGGAGGATAGTTCGTTAACAGTCTTAAGAGGGACTTCAGTAGGACTTGAACTTATTTAACTTTGCCATTGTGTTTTCTACGGTTCTTCACTTCTCTATTCCTAATTGGTTAGTAAAGGTTATGTGCCAGCCTTTACAATTAGCATATGTTTGTGAGGAAGTGGGTGAAGCATGGTGGTAATGCTTCCCACTTTCTCATGCATGACCCGGGTGAGCCTCACCCCCCGGCTTTATGCCGGATAATATCCTCCGCCTCCTTTTGCATTAATTTCTGAGATTGGATCTGTCCAGAATCACCTGTGTAAAAAAAAATAAAAAATATTAGCATAGTTTGCTAATGCAGTGTCATCTAGAAATATCTTAGGCTGAAAATTTTAAACTAATTGGTTACAGACAATGTTTCTTTTTTGGATCAGCAATAAACCTTAAGCAAATATGACGATTTATTACTGAATCTATATGTTATGTAATACAGTTTGACTTGAGAGTTGTTGGTGTTTGCTACGAACATAGCAGCAAACTAGCTGATGATTTCTGTAAGTGTTATTCTGTTTTGAGATTGAACATTTTTCTTTGGTGCTTGCAGATCATGTTTGGACTGTTGTGCCGATGTTACTGAGACAAGATTCGGAATAAAGCTTTTGATGAACAATACTCCTGCTCTCATTTTTCTGTTTCAATTCCCTGCCTAAAGTTCATCCACAGTAATATTTGATGAGTAAAATGCAGAAGGTCACTGGATTATATATTCAGTACCATATTGGGGGTTGGACTTAATCTCATTGCTTACTTCATTGCTTCTCATGTTAAGCCACATCTTCGATGCACTCAATTGATGTCCTTTGCTGTCAACTAAGTCACAACAATCTTTTATAATTCAAGATTATCTTAAAGCTAGCAAATGAAAATATGATTGTACTTATTGGATGTTCCTTGATTTGCTACTTATCAAAAATACAAAAGGAACAAATGACAAAAGAAACTCTGTCAAATTAGATTTGAATCATTATGCTAAAACATCGGTCAATACATGTGATTTGTAGGTTGTCGGAGGATGTTGTATGTTCTTGCAATACAGCGCGTTGCATCTTGCCTTATCACAACAGTGTCACCGGGGTGGGAATGTCATATGCCCTTGTCTCTTGCGCGAAGGGGATTTGCTACAAGTTTTTGCAGCAACCAAATGCCATCGGAAGATGTGGTGCCAACTCTACTGTGAACAGAATGTCATATTGTTTGAATGATGATGGACCATTCAGTTATGGAATTTACAGTTCTGCTGTACCTGTCATTTCCAGCAACGCCATCATCATTAAGATCCTTTATCCTATATCGTGGGGCTTATTCCAATTGAGGTACCTCTCAAATTATTCTTAAGCTCTCGGTCTCATTCTTTTCTWTCATTCATATAGAAGATTAGGAGTTAAAATTATTTTACTTCATCTTTTGCTTGCCATCTCTCCATCTTCCACCAAATCATTTCGTTAATCTTCACATAGCTCAAACAAGTATTTTGTTTTGATTCATGTTGCCTCTTTTAGAATACCTTAAATCTGGCACTTCAAATTCGTATATTATTTAATATAGGGAAATTTCCCATATACCCATGGATTTTTTTCCATTTCCTTCGTATTACCCTATATTTTTCGAGCCATCTCATGTACCCTTTGATATAACACCTGTGTTGTGTTTGTGTATGGAGTATTTGTTTTCATTTCACCAAAAGCAAATCGAAAATTTCACCACACTGATGACTTTGTATTTCATTGTTTCAGTACTTTTGGCAATAACTTGACTCCAACAAGTCAGTGGGCAGAATTGTTGTTCAGCATGTGTCTTGTGCTAGGTGGCTTAATGCTTTTCACCTTGTTGATTGGTAATATCCAGGTAATCAATCCTATGGCTCATATTTCTGTTTTGATATCCTTAACCTTTTGGTCTGGTTTTCGATTACCATATTAAGCATGGTGATTGTATCAAAAGGTATTTCTGCATACTGTAATGGCAAAGAAGAGAAAAATGCAACTCAGAAGCCGAGACATGGAATGGTGGATGAGGCGAAGACAATTGCCATCGAATATACGGCATAGAGTTCGTCACTTTGAACGTCAGAGTTGGTTCACAACTGGTGGAGTAAATGAGATGGAGCTAATCAAAGACTTGCCGGAAGGACTTAGGCGTGACATTAAACGCTATCTTTGCCTTGATCTCATTAAAAAGGTTTGACAGTGCTCTTTGCATTTTGCTACCTTAATTTATCAATACAGATTTTATAAGACCATTCATGTCTTTCTTTTGATAGTTTTTAACTTAGGAGTTAACTCTTGTTTCCTATGATCTGCAGGTTCCATTATTTCACTGCTTGGATGAACTTATCCTAGATAATATTTGTGACCGAGTCAAACCACTGATTTATAGCAAAGACGAGAAGGTATATACTATATAGCTGCCTAAATCWTATGATAGCATCAAACTCTTCAGAATATTGTCTCATGCCATTACTTGAGTTTGTGACACAATCAAATGGGGTTAATGGCTATAAAAATCAATGAATCATTATGTCGGGGTTGCTGTTAAACCTGTGCAGTCTAACTAATAATGACTCGATGGGATTATGATTATGTCACAACATTTGTACTGTGAAAATCAATGCATAAGCTGTTACTGATAAAGTGATGATAAACATTAAAGAGGAATTGATGCTACATGCTGATTAACAAAAATTGCAATGTTTGTGTGTTGGTCCTGTTTTAAAATAGATCATGAGGGAAGGAGATCCTGTACAAAGAATGGTGTTCATTGTTCGTGGCAAAATAAAAAGCAACCAAAGCCTAAGAAAAGGCGCGATAGCAACAGATATTCTAGAGCCAGGATCGTTTCTAGGCGATGTGCTCTTATCCTGGAGTCTTAAAAGACCATTCAGACACCAACTCCCCGCCTCATCAGCAACTTTTAAGTGTCTTGAACCAATCGAAGCATTTGGCCTCGATGCATATGATTTACATTACATCACAGAGCACTTCAGGTACAAGTTTGCCAATGAGACCCTTAGGCGAACTTTGAGGTATCATTCTTCAACTTGGAGGACTTGGGCAGCTGTGCAGATACAGCTTGCTTGGTCGCGTCACCGGGAGAGGTCTACAACTTCAGCTGATCATATTGCATCCCAAGTTGGGGATAATGAAAAACGGCTTTTTCTTAAGTTTGCTGCCATGTTTATGTCGCCTCATGATCATCTCGATTAGAACCCATAAATTACAGTGTATTATTATTTTTCAGGTTCTTTTTCTTGTCTGATTAAGGTTAACAGTGTATATTGAGATGTAAGCTGCCAAGGAAAAAAAAATTGTACTCTATTTAACAGTGATCTTTCCAAAAAGCATGAATATCACCCTTTTTTTTCAATAAAAGACAATTGTTGGATCACTTTTTAATCGTTAAATAATTTGGGTGTACTTTAAATTGTTGGATCACTTTTTAATCGTTAAATAATTTGGGTGTACTTTTTAATGTTTTATGCATTGACTATTTGGAAGAAAAATTAGAAAAAATGCATTATAATGTGTGTGGGTTTCAACAGCAAAAATAGATTAGTGAGAGAGTGTGATAAAAGAGGAAAAGCAATGAAAAGTGAGAAAAGTAAAGAAATATGAGGTTAATTAAAAAGAAAAAATAGATTGGGGGAGAGATTATACCAAAATGAAATAAGGCACAGTACACAAAATATTAAGAAACTGACCCAATGAGAAAATTGGACATAACATTAAAAATCAGATGGGGTACACCTGATGTTGTTGTTGCAAAATATTACAGGCCAAGTCAACAGTAAATTTGTAAGGTGAGACTTGGTAAGCTTCCTCGTCATGCTGCTAGGGAGTCCAAGGCTTGAATGAGCTCCCACTAGGTCTCCTATGCACCTACAAAACAAGGAGAATAACCTTAAGTAGGTTATCTCCATTCCGATGCCTAAGATATAGAATATGTCTGGGGTAAGTAAGAGAAGTAGAGAAAGTAAGAGAAGTAGGTTTCACACTTTTTGGGAGAGGTTTTTGAGTGTTCTTGGGAAATGTGCATGTGTCTAATCACTCCCTTTTTGGGATATTTATAGGGATCCGTGTCATGTTGTACACGTGAAATCGCGTCACTTGTTTGTTTCTTCTTGTGGCAAATCCCACACACACATATATTCCCCTTTACTCTTTTATTTCCAACCAATGGATGCTTGACATATGTCGGATATTTGTGTCATGACACTTCAATTGCCCTTCAAATTAGTTTAATCTTGATTGAATCTGATTTCCTCACTTCAAGGCCATTCGGCATGATAATTCCTCGACATTCACGGCCGACATGCTTAGGCAGCATCCGCAATCAGCTACGAAACTCTGGAAAAAATTTCATGTTGTAGATCGACGACTCTAGGCAGCATACCCACTCGTGCATAAATCTCTGGGAAATTTTCCAAGTGGTCAAACGACCACTCTAGGCAGCATACCAAATCGGCCTTCAATATCTCTGAAAACATTTCCAGGTAGTAAGTCGGCCAACCTAGGAGGCATTTCAGAATGTTGTGCCAAGTTTGATTTGTATTAGTTGCCGGCAAACAATATATGAGAAATTAGGAGAGAGAAATTTCACTCTTTACCAACTTTCTCTCAGAAATTACTTATTTATTTTCTCTCAAATTTGAGACGTGACAGACCTACTTTCACAACAACATCTACATTTAACTTCAACTTCCAGAGATCTTCACAAGTATTACCTATTACTTCCATTCTTTTATTTTCTAAGTTTGTCATTTGAATAAGATGCCATGAAAGTGAAATGCATACTCACCAATCACCATAGTCATGGGTCGTAGTGTTTGGGTAGTTGGTTCAACAAAGTCTTTTGCTGGTTCAACAAAGTCTTTTGCTTTTGTCAATCTTTCTATTCGCATCTTGTATTGATTTCTGCTCCAAGCTTTCTATCCTAAAGGGGAGATGGGACATGTTGCTACAAATGACTTTCGGATGTTATGATGGTTTTTCCATGGTGATCCAGTTAGGATGGTTCAACTTGACTTTAATTTGAACGGTTTTTTATTGAATCTTTCACCTGGAAACAAGACCACAATACTTTCTATAACTATAAGTAGTTTCATCACTACTTTTGCCAAGCATTTTGGAGTTGACTTATCTTCTCTTGACATATTACTAGATATGCGCTCCTTGATATAAGGCGAATGGAGAAGAATTATAAATGGTTAGTGACACTAGGTGGCAATAACTACGAATGCTTTGTTAAAGGCGAAGGAAATTCACTAGTAGAAAAATCAACATCTGCCACGGGCAGAAAATGATGACTTGTTGCCTCGGGGAAGAAAATAACTTGCTGCCTCGGGCCTAGCCCGCATTAGTTGAAGACGTTGATGCAAGTTGGTTTATAAATGCCTCGGGCATGCCCGAGGCATTAAACTTTACAAATGCTTCGGGCTTCTAAAAACCACGAAGCATTTGAGGAATTAAATGTTAGAAATTGAACAAGGGGAATGTAACGGATATTCGCTCTAAGGCACGGAAACTACGCTTTCCTATTAGTTTAATTTCGCCCCTCTAGGATCAATAGGTTACCACGAAATAACTAATGAGATACAATGGAGAGAGCAACTCACTTTGTTGATCTTCAAAGTGAATTCAGAAAAGAACTTTGTGAGTACTTTGTAATGAACACTCTAGGAAACATTTGCAAGAAATTTCTCAGAGAAAAAGCAAGTAACAAGCAAGAAAGCTTAAGAGATTTCTGTGTACTTAGCAAATGAATCAAGTGCAGGTATTTATAGGCACTTAGGAGCAATTCAAACAGTCAAATTCAAGCTTGTAACCCCCACAATTAATGCACAATCAAGCTGAATCAATTTGAGTTAATTGGGTTTAAAACCACATTATTCTCATATCAATTGATTTGCAACACCTCTAAACTGATTAAATCGCCATTATGTTGCATTAATAAGGCTTAAAACGGAAAAAAGATCAACGGGCAAAAGATAGAACCAAACCGCAATGTGCAAACACGAGCCTTGCAGAGATGCGTGACTCACACACAAAAATGCGTGACTCACGCATTCCTCTCTGCCTCGAATGCGTGAGTCACACATTCGACCCTCGAGTCACGCGTTTTGCTTACATTTTGATTCCCGGTTTTCTCAATCTCCTTTGCCTCGTTTGTCGTTCAAATTACTTCCAAATATTCATTGCTCAAGGTCCATTTATGTATAAATGTTCCAACAATCCTCCTCTCATTTATAACATAAATGTTGACTAACCTCCATACTTGCAAAAATTACAAACCAACATGCTTATGCCTAAATAGAAATATATTAAAGATTGAATTCCTACTTAGTATGTGTACACTTGACAATGATTCCAATTGTAATGATAGACTAAGCTTTGAATCATACAACCACTACGGATCATCAAAGATACAATACACACAAGCACTAACAAAATTACTTTAACCTTGACACCATTAGTCGCCATGGTATCCATATCCATTTAGGAGCGTCTCAAGTTAAGCCCAAACTTGATGAGGCGGCCAAACCTCTAACTCATATAGGTAAATCTTAACACACCGACTCCTGCAATTAAGTCTTTATCAGAGATTTATTATGAATTTAAAATTCAACCTCCTTATCGTTGCAGAAATTGCACTCACCTCGGGATGAAATTACAAGTGCACACAACCATCAAGTGAAATTCTATCCTCATTGAATTCGAGATCTAACGTTGTATTAGACGTCAAATTGAGTTTCCTTTCATTAAAGTTCTTCAATAGGCTTAAGACCTATCCCTTTGATCATATTGTTCAACAACTCCCTTGGAAACGGTTTAGTAAACGTATCCGCCAATTTTAGTTGAGACCGAACAAAATCAATGGTTATACAACCATCCTTGATCATTTGACGAACATAGCTATGTCTAACCCCAATGTGCCTTGACTTGCCATTGTAGACTTCGCTATATGCCTTTGCAATTGTTGATGCACTATCACAATGTATAGCAAGAGGTGACATAGGTTTTATCCACAAATCAACCTCACTCAACACATTCCTTAGCCATTCCGCTTCTTTACAACAAGAAGCTAAGCTATGAATTCCGATGCCATAGTTGAATTGGTTATACATGTTTGCTTCTTTAAGGCCCATGAAATAGCACCTCCTCCAAGAAGAACACCCATCCACTTGTGGACGAAAAATCTTCCTTATTAGAAATCCAACTAGCATCCGTGTATCCCTCTAAAACAGATTGTTCATCGGTATCTGTCAAACCATAGTCCATGATTTTCTTCAAATACCAAAGCACTCTCCTTAGAGCTTGTCAATGCATCATACTAGGATTACTAGTATACCGACTTAGCTTACCAATAGCAAAAGCTATATCCGGTCTAGTGCTAGTCATTGCATACATGAAGCTTCCAACCAAGCTAGCATACTCCAATTGTGCAATTGGAGTACCACTACTAGGAACCAACTTAACACTAGGATCCATAGGAGTAGCGAAATGACTTGAGTTAGATTCACTGAACTTCTGAATCACTTTCTCAATATAATGAGATTGTGACAAAGAAATAGTCCCTTCTCCTCTCACAATTCTTATACCAAGAATCACATCCGCGTGTCCCAAATCTTTCATGGAAAAGCTACTTGAGAGAAAAGCTTTGGTTCTTATGACTTCATCCAAATCAATTCCAAAGATAAGCATATCGTCAACATATAAGCAACTTATGACACCTTTACCGCTATCATCAAATTTGCTATATACACACTTATCGGATTGATTAATTTTGAAACCAGTAGCCAACACAACATCATCAAATTTTTTATGCCATTGCTTAGGTGCTTGCTTTAGCCCATACAAAGAGCTAACTAACTTGCAAACCTTTATTTCTTGTCCTTTGACTTTGAAACCCTCCGGATGATTCATGTACACTTCCTCCTCCAATTCACCATTAAGGAAGGCAGTTTTGACATCCATTTGGTGAATTTCAAGACCATGAATCGCGGATAACGCAATCAAAAGTCTAATGATAGCTATTCTAGCTACCGGAGCATAAGTGTCAAAGTAATCGATACCATACTTTTGCCTGAAACCTTGAGCCACTAACCGGGCTTTGTGTTTTAATATGGTTCCATCGACTCTTCTTTTTGTAACAAAAATCCATTTACAGCTAAGAGGTTTGCAACCGGGAGGTAGATCCGATAAAACCCAAGTATTATTCCCCATTATAGAATCCATTTCATCATTTACGGCCTCTTTCCAAAAGGCGGCATCATGAGACTTCATTGCCTCATCAAAGGATTTAGGATCCTCCTCCATATGGTAACAATATGAAGTTTGAGTCTCAAGAGACTCCCTTGACCCTTCAGCTAATTAAATTTGAAAATCTAGTCCAAAAAATTTCTCCTTTCTAATTCTTTTACTCTTTCTCACTTCTAGAATTGTAGCATCATGATCATTCGTAATGTCATCTACAATGGAAGTACTAGTACTAGGTATCATGTCCTTTGGTCTAGGAAGCGATAAAAAACGTGTTTCATCAAATACTGCATCCCTTGATTCTATCACAGAGTGAGTAGAAACAGAATTATTATGTTCTAAGACATAAAACCTATAGGCATTGCAATTTTCAACATAACCTATAAAGATGCAATCAATCCCTCTTTCACCCAACGTTTTACGTTTAGGTTCCGTCAATTTGACAATTGCCCTACAACCTCATACCCTAAGGTAATTGAGATTAGGCTTCCTTTTAGACCAAAGTTCATATGGGGTAATCTTGTTCCTTTTATTAGGAACTCGATTCAAAACATAACATGCCGTAAGCATTGCTTCACCCTAATAATCGTCACTAAGACCCGAATTAGATAGCATGGAATTAACCATTTCTTTCAAAGTCCTAATTTTCCTTTCCGCCACACCATTACTTTGAGGTAAGGTACGGTCATTTCATAAATTATACCAATGGATTTAAAATAACTTGGATCAAAATATTCACCACCTCTATCCGTTCGAAGTTTCTTAATTTATAAATAAAGGTTTAATTCCACTTTGGTTTTATAGATCTTAAATTTATCAAGAGCTTCATCTTTAGATGATAACAAATATAAGTAACAAAACCTTGATGCATCATCAATAAAAGTTACTACATATTTCTTATTACCTATAGAAGGTGAAGAATGTATATCACATAAGTCACTATGTACCAATTCAAGCAAAATAGTTTGTCTTGTCACACTTGGAAAAGGCTTCCTTGTGATTTTATTTAACATGCAAGTTTTTCACTTCTCTAAATTTAAATCAAATGGTGGGATTAAACCCATTTTATACATGTCATATAAGTGACGATTATTTACATGACATAAACAATTGTGCCAAAGTGAAGAAACATCAAGCATATAAATAGAATCATCAACTTTATTATTATATTGAGCTTAAACATGCCATTACAATAATAACCTTGACCAACATAAACACCACCCTTAGAAGGTACAAACTTATTAGATTCAAAAACCATTCTAAAACTAAACTTATTCAAGAGACCTCCGGACACAAGATTTTTCCTAACTTCAGGTACAAAAACAACAACTCTAAGAGTAAGAGTTTTTCTCGATGTTAACAACAACTCTACTTGGCCTATTCCTTTCTCCTTAGCCGTAGAATCGTTACCCATGTACAAGATTGGCCCATCTTCCAACTCTTCAAAGGATTTGAAAAATTTCCTATCTTTGCACACATGTCTAGAGGCTCTCGAATCAATCCACCAAGAATTATCAACCTGCACAACGTTAATTTCAGAAATCATAGCTACAAAATTCATTTCGTCCTTTGTAACTACATGTGCAAGCATACCTTGGTTAGGAGGACCACTTTTAGAATTATCCTTCTTTGCCTTCTTCTTCTTGGAAGGGCAATCCCTCTTCAAATAAGGACCGTTACAAACCCAACAAGTTAAAGACTTCCGTTTCTTGTTTGCAACATTGGTTTTCGCATTGATATTGGTTTTCTTAGTCTTACTTGACTCACCAACCTCTACCACGTTTATGGAAGATTTTTGGACATTAGTAGTATTGTCCTTAACCCCATCTTGAGCTCGGATACCCTCTTCAATTTGAAGATGTGTACCTAATTGCTCCATGGTCATTTCCTCTTTTTTATGTTTTAGAGTATTTTTAGTTTCTCTCCAAGAAGGTGGTAATTTATCAATGATAGATGCAACCGCAATGGCCTCATCCATCACCATTCCATGTGATTGAATTTGGTTAAAAATATGATGAATTTCATGGAATTGTTCCATAATAGGCCGATCATTAGTCATCTTAAAAGATTAAAATTACTAACAAGGAATTTCTTACTTGAAGCATCCACGGAAATGTATTTGGCCTCCAAAGAATCCCAAAGCGCCTTTGCATTCTCTGCATTTTGATAGAGATCAAACAAGGAATCAGAAAGAGCATTGAGGATATGAGCATGACAAACATAGTGATCGATGTCCCACTTAGCTCGCCTCCTTATCGTCTCAACGAGCTACTCCTCTCCATCTTGAGGAAGTGGTGGTCTTGGTGTTGCGAGCACATACACCACATTCAAGGTAGTCAAAAGGAAACACATCTTCTTTTTCCACCTCCTAAACCCCACACCTTCAAACTTGGCCAACTTTTGGAAGTTCAAAGCCATGTCCTTGAGTGATGATGCCATATCCAAAACAGAAAATGAAAATTAAACTAATAGATTGTTAGAAATTGAACAAGGGGAATGTAACGGATATTAACTCCAAGGCACGGAAAGTACGCCTTCCTATTAGTTTAATTTCACCCCCCCCAGGATCAATGGGTTACCACAAAATAACTAATGAGATACAATGGAGAGAGCAACTCACTTTATTGATCTTCAAAGTGAATTCAGAAAAGAACTTTGTGAGTAATTTGTAATGAACACTCTAGGAAACGTTTGCAAGAAATTTCAGAGAAAAAGCAAGTAACAAGCAAGAAAGCTTAAGAGATTTATGTGTACTTAGCAAATGAATCAAGTGTAGCTATTTATAGGCACTTAGGAGCAATTCAAACAGTCAAATTCAAGCTTGTAACCCTCACAATTAATGCACAATCAAGCTGAATCAATTTGAGTTAATTGGGTTTAAAATCACATTATTCTCATATCAATTGATTTGCAACAGCTCTAAACTGATTAAATCACCATTATATTGCATTAATAAGGCTTACAACGGACAAAAGATCAACGGGCAAAAGATAGAACCAAACCGCAAAATGCAAACAAGAGCCTCGTAGAGATGTGTGACTCACGCACCAGGATATGTGACTCACGCACCAGGATATGTGACTCACGCTTCCCATGCGTGACTCACGCACAAAAATGTGTGAATCATGCATTCCTCTTTGCCTTGAATGCGTGGCTCACGCATTCGACCCTGGAGGCACACGTTTTGCTTAGATTTTGATACCCGGTTTTCTCAATCTCCTTTGCCTCATTTGTCCTTCAAATTACTTCCAAATATTCATTGCTCAAGGTCCATTTATGTATAAATGTCCCAACATTAAATGCTTCAGGCTTCTAAAAAGCATGAGGTATTTCTGCTAATAAATGCTACCTTTTTTCTTAATCCTTGAAGTGTTTGAGAACCAAAAAATGGAAAAATAAATTAAATTTTGATATTATAATCGTATTACACAAATTAATATTTTAATATATTATTATTAAAAAGTATCATTATACAAAAATTTTTGTTATACAAATTAATGGTTACAAGTAATATACAGTACATGATTTACAAATTAACCTAATTACTAATGAAGGGCCATTGATGCAAACAACCTTTGCAARCCTTTCCCTCTCCTTTGCTTTTACCAATGAAAAATACAATTCGAAGCAACACCCAATTTTCATAATTTGTTTAAAATAATAATAATAATCCAATAGAATTGGTTCCTGCATAGATTGGAATCCATACTTGTCAAAAGAAAAGAAAGTCTAAATAAATTGATTATATATCCACTATTATAATTATATCGAAYGTCATAATTAGATCAATAAACATCATATATCAATGAGTTGACACAAGGCTAGGGAAGTATAAACTCTTCCAAGGAGTATTTAACACATTCCATTTAATGAGATAACAAATTATGTAAACATAAGCCGTGAACATAATCTATTTCCCGTTACATCCACATAGCTATCTTCGCCAGCTCAAATCTCTAAAACAAGGATACATAAATAATTAGGAAATCTAGGTTAAAATAAGATGCATGAAAAAAAATTAAAGAGCAAGAGCACAAATTAAGATTCACGTATAAATCACCTGAACATATCTCTATTTATACTCATTGTGCGTAACGATACAAAGTTGCAAGGACTGCTTCCATTAAGAAGCAAGTAGCATAGATACTAAGAGATGCGCATTTGACTTGTTTGCCTCAAATCTATAACCCGATTATTTGTTCGTTTTTTTTGTTTTGATCTAAGAGGCTATTATATTTAGATGTAACAGATATCATGTCCAAAGATTTACACCAATTGATGATAAAGACTCAGATCTAAACAAAACAAACACTACGAAAGTAATACAAATGATTAACCATTTCCTGGATACCAGCATTCTCACTACAAACTAGCTGCATACATGGTTTCCTTGATCAGAGTAATTAAACTGCAAAATGGGAGCATATTGCCAACAGAGAACTAAGAACAATAAGGTATTACTACCGGTGCTTGCACCAGTTTTGGTCACTGGTTGAAGCAGCCTGATGCAAATTTGCCAGTCTTTGCATTAGAGGGTGAACAGTTGGGAAAATCAAGTAGATTTTCGGTTTAATATCTGGTGGAATAAGCACAGTTGTGTGCAAATCATTCGCTCGCATTGATAGAGAAATAAAGTGTTCATGACTTATACATCTAGAACATCATTAATACACAGGTGAGGGAATGATTTATTATCTGGAGCATGATCAGATTTCCCAAGTTCTTTGCTCGAGTTTGCTATCTCAAGATTCTTTATTGGAATATTACGAGGCTAATTTCATACGCTTTTTAAGTGCATTACATTCGAGTTTGCCGAGCTGAGTTGCTTTGATCTTTATTGAATCTAGCAATCCATTTCCATGGTCATCAATGGAATGCTCCTTACTCCATTTGCAGTTGATTGATCCAGCTCCATCGATGTTAGTTCTATAACACATTGAGGACGTCAATTTGCAAAGTTAATAAGATGAATGCTTTTCTTCAAGAAGGTTTATTCGCAAGAACTTGTTACGTGAAGAGAAAATCCGAATATGAGTTGATTAAAAGCACGAAGTAATTCTCTTCATTTCCAATTAAACAACATCATTTCTAATCTATTCATAATGCCAAAATAGTGTATGCAAAACTTCGTTTACTTCACATTTCCAAATCATTCATAAATTGTGCCCAATCATGTTAATATTATTTAAACTTTTAGAAAATCACCCTCTCTTTTATGCATATCTTTTCAAAACCCATGGTCTAAACCAATATAATAGAATTTTAAACAGAGTAATGTTCCATTACATCGATTGCACATCTCACATAGTTCTATCCAAAATTCGGGAATTTTCTTTGATAGTTTTGTTCCCACCAGAGAAAGATGACGGAAAAATTTCACATTGCACGTGATTTACTAGGTGCTTTCTATTTTCCAATTTTTCCATTAAAGATATGATTAGCGATTTGATTGACTTTGTTATTAAATTCTCAAGATATATAAGCTGATTTACTAATAAAGTTCCCTTTTAGTAGAACCATCTTTAAGAATGACCAGTGATATGTGCAATCAAAAGCATGCGAGTTGCTAAGATTGAGTAAGCACTGTTGATGGTGAAAGGGTTCCATCTATTATTACTTCATTACCATTACAATAATAGACTAACCTCAATCCAGCAAGAGATCAGACATCACAAAAAATTGAAAAGGTAAAAAGCCCTATCCAACCCATATGTTTCACATCCAATCCTATCATTAATGACTCCTTTTGATAGATCTCTTCTTTAAATGTCCTTCCACTATGTTTAGATGGATTTGTAATTGGTTTAATTATAGAATTTCAGTTCTTATGTATTTATTAGTGAGAAAGTCTCACCCAATTTATTTGGTCAGTCAAAATTTCTTCATACCTAATTTTCAATTTGCCATTGAAATACCAATCAATCTTTCAATTTGTTAATTCCATAAACCCAGCAACACCTTAGAGAACCATGGCGCCATTTTGTCCATTCAGGACATACACATCCGTAGACAATTATAGTCTTTATTCCAATAAAATCCTATAGACATTTCTTATATTTAATGCCATCTATCATTAGTGGGCATAGAGAATTGTTCAGTCGCCCATAGCTTTCGTGGCATAAGTAGTCAACAGTTGATGTTCCAAATGAGCTATAATAGATCATCTCAGCCAGGTTACTGTGAGCTCCACTCTCCTTTTTTTGCAAGAGTTCTTATTAGGAGATCAAATAACCATCACTTTCGTTATACTTGTGTTTAGAAATTTCGTGTGATAATCACCTGCTTCAATTTAATTCTCCAGATTTATATGACACACATTAGGCGTTGAATAATTAATGAAGATTTCTCTAAGACAATCAACAGCAAGTAAATCACCAAATGATCAGTACCTATTCATAGCTTAATAATTCCCGCTAGACTGACCAACAGACACACATCACTCAGCATAAGAGAGGTCAAGGATGTTAATAGAACTTGTAGTTTTTAAATTGTTCATTTTTTCATATAACATGCATTTCAATTAACATTGATAGATCTCTTCCAGTCCACATTAACTAAAAAAATATGGAAGTAAATTCTTCTCTTTGCCGAATCGTTGGTAGACAAACTTACTGACTTCACCGTTCCAAAACGAGAAATATGGATACCAATATAGTCTCGCATAATATTAACAATCATTTTATCAGAATATTAAGAACCACTAAGTGATTGCTCAATAAATCCCATTCAGAGAGTCAAAAGCTTTGTTAATAATTTTCACAAGCATCTGATTGTTTTTCCTACTTAGCTTTTTTAAAAAATGAAATTTCTTTAATAGATAATAACATTTTTCATTATCGCTCTTCCTTTATAAAAGCCTATCTTATAAGTTATCAAATACTCCAACATCCCTAAGTCGAGTAGACAAGAGTATTATAATATGCTTTGTATTATGTATTACACTCCTAATAGGTCTAAAAATCACTAACACACGCAGCGCAACATTCTTGTTTAGAATTTAGGCTTATATGACAGAATTATTAATCGACCTCGACGTAACACATCCTGGATACAGAATCAGACAAAGCTTTATAGGAGTTTACAAGTGACCCATAATTATGCAGGAAAAATCGGTTGGGCCCATCATGGTTCAGGACACTTGATGGGATCATTTCTAGTAGACTTTTCTTAACCTCAAACGGTCATGATTAGTTTCCTAATCTACTTGATCTACATTAGCATGTGTTTCACAATCGTGTATACTTCTACGTTCCACCAGTAATGGGTGTAGTATCAATCATTCAAAATATGAACCGTATTGGTTAGCTCAATTCGAAATCCTCAATCCAAAGCCCAACTCATTGAGCGCCCTTTTAGGAAACCGTTGTCACCAGTTAAGGATTTAATTTATTAAAGGATTTAATTTGGTGGTTTATAAAAAGATATCAAAATAAAACCTAGGTGTCTTGTAAATACTTTGAAATAAAATAAAATCTTTTTATAAATTATTAAAAATWWTTTTCTGGTTCTTTAATTCTTAAAAACTATATTWTATCATCTTTGATATTAACGTTCTATCTTTWGAAAAATAACTCTTCTATTTTTCGATTTGAAAAGAAAAATCAAGTTTCTAAAACTAAGGATTTCCGTTGAGAAAAAGATTAATGGAAGATGTATGTAATGGCTTGATTCTCAAGCTAACTGACTGAGTAAAAATAGGAGCATTAACGGATGTAATCTGAGAAGTTGAGGTCGTATGTTTGTGGACTTAGCAGTCAAGTTCCACTAAGCACTACTCCTACAAAATAGGATGTAGTGTGATGGTGGATTTACTGCTTAATTTCTACACTTACACTCTCACTCTATAAATACTCTCACTTAGTAAAGTATAACACACACTTGAGCAAAGAATTAATCAGAGCTTTTTACTTTATACTAGTGCCAAGTTATTAAGTCTTATTGAGTTGTAAGTGCTTTGACCTGGTGATTGAAGYGAGGGGTTGTGAGTGTTTCATAGCCGAGGGATTTCAGTTGAAATCAAGAGTTAGAGAGTGTGACAAAAAGAGGGGTTRGTTACGAGGGTTCAAGAAGTTCATTGTTGAACTGAGAACAAGGGTCTTAGATTGTATTAGGTGTTGTATCCTACTATAATAAAAGACGAAGTCCTGTGTTGTAT